>VZRV01005762.1:962740-1039531 GCA_013398115.1 Falcunculus frontatus
TCTTTCTTTCTTTCTTTCTTTCTTTCTTTCTTTCTTTCTTTCTTTCTTTCTTCTTTCTTTCTTCTTTCTTTCTTTCTCTCTTTCTTTCTTTCTAATGCAATGTAGTGAAGTAGCTAGTATCACATGAATTGTAAACAGTCCTGTACAAGGACTTCATCTGCACTTCAAAAAATATTTAATTACAGTGATTTCTTTTAAAAGCAAACAAAAGCCTTTTGCATTTTAACCTGCATTTCATTGGAATTTTTAGCAGTGGATTAATCGTCCACATATTTATAATTGTTCTTTTAGTTGCTTAGAATTGTGGCAGCTTAATCTAGCATGTGGTCCTGCCATGGACTGTTTTATGATTGATGCACAAATAGTAAGAAATAATTTCAATAATCTTACGATTTCTCCTTGCAAGTTTGGTTTGTTTCCTTTTCATATTTAAACAAATTTGTAACTATGTCAACTATCTTAGCTATTGAATTCTAAGATACATTCTCTTTGTTAGTACGAGGTGCACATTTCTCCCACATTTGGTCTCATGGAAACAAAAGAGTGTCTGATATGTATTTCAGACCCTATTTCTTTAAGTAGCCTACTGATGGACAGAAATATTATCATTTTGCTTTGTACTTTAAAATCTACAGCCTAGAAACCGATAGTGTCTCTGCCACAGTGGCCCAGAATTTCAAAAGACGAGGCTATGTTATGAGGCTGAATTCAGATTTAATTTTGATTTCGTATGCCTGTGGGAGCTACAAGATTTTCAGAAGATCCCAGCGAATTATCCATCTGAGGGGGTGGAAAGAAGATTCTGAATGCCTGCTGCTTTAAAATTGGCTCATTATCTAGTTTTTTGTAGCTATTTAGGTAGTTAAGCGTGACCTGAGTAGACTTGAGACATCATAATCTATTGAAGGTTTCTTTATATGGACAGTCTAGATTTATCATCTCTCACCTAAAAAAGAATGTTTGTTTGTATAGCACTGATGTGTGGAAAGAAGCTAGGTGGGTGTTAGGACTGTGGTGCTGTTACTGAATGTTGCCTCTCCACTCATACAAATTTACTGTTTAAAGGACAGTAGCTAGAGACAAAGTTACTCACACTTTTCTCTTTGACTTGCAATAACATGCTTTCTTAATAGATTCTAGGAAAAATAGTCTTTATGTTTTATTAGGAAAAATGTAAAGTTGGAAGATAATTTTCTTGAAAGCAGGCAAGTGGAGTTCTGGAGATTCATTGACTTCAAAGAATGTAAGAAGACTTACAAAAGGAGTGGCCTTACTGGGTCCGTCAGATCTGTACTAGAGCTCCAGTAGTGACCTTAAGTGTTATTTAATGAAAGAATATAAGAAACAGGACAATTCTTCCTCTACAGAGTTTTTAATAGACAAAGCTTAACATATACAGTGTTGAAGTTGCTGAATGGGTAAAAAATAGCTTATTCTGAAAGCCTGATATTTTAGTTTTAAGAAGACTGTGTATTTAATAGTTGTATCAGAACTTTCCCTTTTCTGGAGAGGTAGATCTCACTGTACTTTTTTTCTTCTGTTACAGAAACTAGTGAATTCCCCTCAGAATGTTGCAGTGTGATGGCTGGGGGAACACTTACAGGATGGCATGCAGATGTTGCTACTGTGATGTGGAGGAGGATGCTAGGAATTCTGGGAGATGTCAACAGCATCATGGATCCAGAGATTCATGCCCAGGTTTTTGATTATCTGTGTGAACTGTGGCAGAATCTGGCCAAGGTAAAAGAAATGAACCTTTTCCCCAGTCTGACCTGTTTGGGGAGGATCTTAAAAAAGAAAAAAAACACCACCTTACATATTTCCCTTAAATAATTCTCTTTTTGTTTTTAATAATCACAGATAAGAGACAATCTTGGTATTTCAACAGATAACCTAACTTCACCATCTCCCCCAGTTTTAATTCCACCACTGAGAATTCTAACACCATGGCTCTTCAAGGTAAATTTGAGCACTAAACTGTGAAACAAATAAAGGTTAATGTAAATGTAGAAGAGTGTTTCATATATTTTTTTTTAATTTATGAATAATAAATATTGTTCTAAAACTGTAGGCAACAATGCTGACTGATAAATACAAACAAGGAAAGCTACATGCTTATAAGCTTATTTGTAAGACAATGAAACGAAGACAAGATGTTTCTCCAAACAGGGATTTTTTAACTCATTTCTACAATATAATGCACTGTGGACTTCTTCATGTTGATCAAGTAAGTTAATTATTAAATTCAAGATAATATAAATGTTATGACTTGAAAATGAAATTCTCTTCCCAAAAACAGTCAACGTATTTTCATCTGAGTAATTTAACTTTGTTTTTGAAATTAGTGATGTGACTGATACTTTTTCTAAGAAGAAAACTTTGATAAATGATCCTCATGTTCTTGGTTGTATTCAGAAATGCTTTTTTTGTAGTCCATTTCAAGCAAATATGAGGGCAGAAAAGGTATTCTCTCATTTTTTATTGATTGTATGTTACAGATTGAAGTATGCAAGAAAGAGAAGGAAGCAGATCTCTAAAGTCTACTGTTCTTACTTGCTCCCTGATGCAACAGTTTAGCTAGTAAATTGTGCTCACTACATTGGAGGACTTTATTTCTACAGCAAGTATAGGAACCAGCAAATTGAGATATACTGAGTGTATCTAATCAGTGGGAGTAGACCTTTTTCATAGGTTTTGATATTAAGAAGTCTGAAAATATTGTATGGTTTAAATACTTTTTTAAAGTTTGCATCAGAAGTGTAAAAAGGTTGGTTTTGTGAACTTTTTTGAGGAATGATGATAGGCATGGGGAGATCAAAGGTTCAAACAACCCAGTTTTCTTTAACTGGGAAGAATAGAATTAGTCCAAAATTATTCCACAGATGACTATGCATAGGACAGATCTCCAGCCTCTGTCCTCTAACAGCCATTAATGCTGCTTTTCTTGCTGGATTGAAGATCTTCCTATGATATACTGCCATTTAGTTGGATATTACTACTACTGGAGAAAAGGGAGGGTGCCTATCTGTAAACGTGGGATGTTTTTTAACAATTAAAGCATTTTATACTTTTTCAAGTACTTTTGAAAAAATTTCGTCGTGTACAATAACTTTTAGAAGTGCCTCACTAAGTCTACAAGAACATAATATGCTGTGCTGATTAACTAGATACCAGAAATGTTACTGAACACTTTATTATCTTTCTTCGGTATGGTTCCATATGGGTATATGTAAGAGGCTAATACCTTTTTTAAAGTTACAGTCAGGCACTACTTGTTGGACAGGATTAAGCAGTTGTTAAGGTATAATAGCTGTTCATCTTACTATGTCTCTTCTGTACCTATCCAAATGAATGGTTAATCAGTTATAGAACTCTTAAAAGCTGACTGTAAATTAATATGAGCTGTTGTCCAAGCTTAAATTGGTCTATAAAGTATACCACAGTTTACTTACGTTAATATGAGTATACTTAAAGAATTCATCTTATTGTGCTACTCTTCGCTCAGTAATGAGTGTCTTACTGGCCACAATGAGTTTTCTTTCTCACGTTTTTACTTTCTACCTTTGATGAATACCTGCCTTTTTTCATTCATTTTTCATCTTGATTCGCGTTGATACTCTTCCTTTTTTCCCTTTTCCTTCTGCGAGGATATTGTCAATACAATCATCAAGCACTGCTCTCCTCAGTTCTTTTCACTTGGTTTGCCTGGTGCTACCATGCTTATTATGGATTTCATTGTAGCAGCAGGAAGAGTGGCTGCTTCTTCTTTCCTCAATGTAAGTATTCATCAGTTAATTCTCATTTATGAGTGAGGAAGAATTTGAGAGAATACTGAGCAATATACTTTTCCTTGACTAGGGTGTTAAATTGATCCCAGAATTCAATGTAAGAGTTATCAAATACAGATAAATGTTAGTGATTTATTCTAGAACACTACACATGCCTCTCCAGAAAATATGTGAAGGATGCAAAAATTACTGTTGAAGCAGAGAATCTTTTATTTTAAAGTTACAGAAATTGGCTGCCATTTTTCTGTGCTTGAAGATGTTTTAAAGTAAATGTCCATTTTGATTGTGATTTCTTTAAAATATGTACTTATTCTTCCATGTCTCTGCTATGCAATGACTTTTATGATCAGGCTTGAGAACTCAAATCTGCTAGTGTTTGCACTATTTGGAATTTTTTTCACGTTTCTGATGTTGTTACTCAGGCAAGTTTAGCCTTATATAGTAATACTGATGTGATTACCTAGGTACTGTTGGCCTTGCATATTGTACTCTCTCAAATCTCCCATAGTCTCCTCCAACTGTCTGTGAATTTTGACTATTTCTTCCATCAATCCCTCTCTAACCAGTTATGAAAACCAGCTTCCCTCAAGGTACTGTCTGAAGCCTCTGTCAGCTTCTTACACTGTAGGCTTTCCTGTCCAGCAATGCCTCATGTCACATTTAGTAGTTTTCCACATCCTGGTCAATTAGCTGAACCTAAGACCTGAGCCTAGTTAGCAGCTCAGACATTTGTCTGTAGTCCTAACAATTCCTCTGCCTCCTTTTGGCTGTCTTGGAAAATGAGAGCAGGGGTGTGCATGAGTAGCAATTCAAGGGGCTGTGGTCTCTGTTTACTCAGCTCTGCAGGAGCTCAAGAATTTACAGGAGAAAGAATCTAGCTGGATACAATTTCAGCCACTGTTCTCTTTTAAGGATGTTAGAAATGTCAGCTTCCTGATTGCAGTAAGAATATATATTTCTCTCCACCTTTTTTTTTTTTAGGCACCAAGAGTTGAAGCACAGGTTCTTTTAGGATCTCTAGTCTGTTTTCCCAATTTGTATCGTGAACTACCAGCTCTTCACCCAAATATTCCTGACATTGCTGTGTCTCAGTTTACAGATGTTAAGGTAGGAATTTTAAGAATATATTGGTAGTATTCTTTTATCAAATACATGTTTAAATCATGCTTGCCCAGAAAATATTAAGATTTTAAGAGCCTAAAATTTTTCGAAAGTAATCTCAAATAGATTATAAGACTCAAGATCCCATAAAGTCTTGTCAAATTTTATACTTCTAAACATACTTTATTATTGCTATTAACTTAATAATAAAGTGTTTTCTTACGTTTGTAGAAGGAAATGGTACATCATCTCACCCTTTCAAGCCTCCTCTCACTAGGGCTATTTGCGGGTATCACAGATTTAATCAGCTGAGATGAGAAGCTTGAGAGGTTTAAGATTCATTATTTAATTTATTTAGAGTTCACACAACTGGTGAAATCCACCTGTGTTCCTAGGGGCTTTAGAAAATTTCAGTACAGCAGTGATTTTAGCCAAAAGGCAAATATTAATGCAGTCATTACCTCGTCTGTCATAACACAGAGTTAGGTAGTGTGACAGCATAATGAAACTGCACAGAGTTCAGTTTGTGTGTCGCAGAAAGGCTCCCATTAAGTTTTCCAAACTCTTTCAGTTAGGGAGAAATAATGACTTGAGAGCTGCTTTATACCTTGCTCCCCTTTGGAGACTGATTTTGAATTCCTTCTTTCTCATTTATACTGTAGAATGGCTGTTTACTTGAATTTTATTAAGAGCAGCCTACATCTTCAGGGACATTTCACTATAGTTGAGTCAAAATTCTTCTTGACAGCATTCTTAAGGTACTATAGGCACTTATTCTGCAACTAGTTGATAATACCTTTTAAATAAATTAATTTTTTTTAAATGCTGGTTTAAACCTCAAAGTAAAAGATTCTTTCTGTCATACTCCTCAGCACTATTCACAGAAGCTAGCATCAGGGAGTCCCTTGCTGTTTCTTTTTTTACCCTTGATATTTTATGGAAATGTTTTGACAAGAATTGGATAAATGGCTCATCAGCAGAAATTAGGAGAGTAACTTGTAGGGTATTATTGGGGTAGCACAGCAAAGAGTGTCTGGGACAGGCTAGATGTCTGGAGTAGAGGTAAGCAAACAGTTCATCTGACCACAACCTAGAGACTCGGCTAAGCAATGTGCCTTTGTGCACTACAATAATATTCTGATGCTTTATGTGATTGAGTTATGTGTAAATCAGTGAGTGTTTCCTCTTCATTTTAGGAACTCATAATTAAAACTGTGTTAAGTTCGGCAAGAGAGGAGCCATCTGGTCCTGCACGGTAGGTCATACAAAAAGAGCTTCTACATTAATAGATTCTTTTTTTTATTAGACTGTTTTGAGGTGATTATATTAGAGAGCTTAAAGTAAAAGTTTGTTGCATTTTATTAATGGTTTTCTTCACTGCTATCAAAACTGTAGTCCATGATGTGAATTTGAAATTGTTTGTAATAGAGATATTAAAAGAACAGACTGGGCTGGTCTAGTCCAGTATTCTTTCTATGATAGTGGCTGATAGGAAAGGTTGTAAATATGGGTAAGAGAATAAACTTTCCCAGCTTACCTTGCTGTTCAGCTCAGGGATTTTCTGGACTAGAGAGGCATTTTTGACTTTGATTAGGACAAGATTATTTATGAGGGAGGGATAGTTATTTTTTATTAGATCACATGATTTAATTTGAAAAACAGAAACAATGCAGTGTACATGAGCCCTTCTTTATGGTATGGACAAGAAGCAGAAAAAACTGAGCTAAGCGTTAAACTGGGAATGGTTACTCTGATGCTTAAACCCAAGCATCTTCATCAAATAAATGACTTCAGAGAGGATAGGTACCAGTTTTCTCTTCTGTTTCTTGATTTGCTTAGGATTTTGTTCCTCGTTACCCATCTTCAGTGGCATTCAGTTACACAGTCCTGTGTATGGGATTGGAACAGGAATCTCTAATGCCCACCAAGGAAGAGCACATTTGTGTGCCTATATTCGGAAAGAATATATATGTCCAACTAATATATTGTCACTTGAAAATACTAGAATTATGTACCTGAAAAACTACAAACCTGGAAAGATCAGCTTATTGAACCTTTAAACGTTTTGTTGGAAAACCAAGAGCAGTTTTCATCAGCCCACTTACCTGTTGCTTCACTTGAGCTGATAGTATTTCTCAGCACAGGAAAAGGAGGGAATATCCTAAGATCACACTGATTTAATTTTTCGTATTACAAAACTGATTTCTAAAAGGCATAACGCTCTCCATTTTTCAGTTATTCTTTCAGTGGCAATGTACAAAATAGGGTGGTTTTACACTATAATGTACAATTAAGTTTTGTATGTATTTTTGCTATCTGCAAGCATTTTCTTGATTCTTTGTAGCCTTAAAATTCTTTTTCTACAGCACAGGCTTCATAGCTACCTCTGTTTCTATTCTAGCCTACGATTTTTCTTTCCCAGATGTAGTGCACTGCAGGTCACATGACCAGCTTTCTTCTTGTTGATTTTGGATTGCATTCCAATTTTATTCAGGATTTTGAATTCTGAAGTTGTTTCCAAAATATTTATAGACTGTGTTCCTGAAGAAAATTACTAATGACTCAGAGATTGCTTGAGCTAGCTCCTTAACATTTCTGAACAAATTTCATTCATCTGCTGATTTGAACACATATATCTAAATACTCTTTACCTTTGCACTTCTTTTCTATGTCCTGATTTTAAATGAAGAAACAACAAAAGTCGATGTGCTTAATCATGATATGTATACTGTCTCTAGGATTCATTTACCCCTCCTCTATTCATCCTTGTTTATTGCCAGTGTAAAACAATGTGAATGTCTATGAGAGAGTAACATTCCCGTCTCATCTCTGTGTCTCAGAAGCTCCAAATACGAGCAATCTCTTGTCTTGGGAAGGAGGAAGCTCCCACCCCAATTTTTAGTTCGTCTTAAACAAATATAAGTATTTCCCATACATTGATTTCAGGTAATATTTTTAGTCAAAACGCACATAGAGATGCAGGAGTTCTTGATGTCTTTTGGATTTTTCAGTTGCTCAGATAAGTGCTTCCTTTGCCATTTCCTTTGCCCTTTCCTCTGCCTTCACTAGTGTACTTTGGATTTCTTTCTCATTTTTAAATAAGTTACAGCACTATAAACGTTTTTGTGCAGTTGTTTTGGAAATATTAAAGGCATATTTGTTGTTATACGTCTTTAGCAAGACATAATGAGTCATAAAAATCCCACGTTCTTGCAGGATGTTTCTCAACAACTTGTCCTCCAACATTGTTTTACAGATGTGTTGCTCTTTGCAGCCTTGGTATTTGGATCTGTGAGGAGCTAGTTCATGAATCACATCATCCTCAGATCAGGGAAGCATTGAATGTGATTTGTGTTTCTTTAAAGGTGAGAGAATTAAATTTTTACAATGTGTATTGCCTTTATGTGTAAAGATACTTTGTATTTTCAAAGTCATGATGACATTTTAGCGTCCTTACTTCGCAGTTTCATTTGCCATCCTTAAAAAAGAGAGAACTCGATTTAATGAGTGGATCTCTGAAATGTCCAAAGCACTTTAACCTTCTTTAAATTTGGAGGGAATGGTGTGCTGGGAGATAAGACAGTAGATCTTTATCTTGATACATATCACTAGCCACTCATCTATCATGGTATTCTCACAACGTTCTGTGCATGTTCACTTCTGAGTTCGAGTCATTACATTGTGCAGTATTGCTTCTTAGCCATGGCTACATATATAGAGAGAAATGCAGAGTACTTAAACTGTATGCATGGAAGCACTGGGGGATGCTTAGTTTGCTGTGGCAGAGTCCTTTTCTATGCTTATTGCAGGAGCTGCATCTTTTTGTCTTTTTTTTCCTTGATGAGTGTTTTTGTTTTCCTTCTATTTTAAATCTTTTTGCATTTGTTCTTATTTTACAGAATAATTAGAATACTAGGAAAAACATCTTGTTTTTTAGCAGTTTTCAAATTTGCCTGTTTGTGAGCAATAGCTTCAACTTTTTAAATGTTTTCCAGTTTATCTTCAGAATCTATGTGCTTTTTGTTTGCATCAAAATTCTATGAATAGTCAGTCTTTCTGTATATACACGTTGATAAAAATTGGAGTGTACACCTGTTACATATGACTTCTGTCGGATGTTGGGGATTATTATTTTCTTTTAAGCAATGGGAATCTGAAAAATATCTTAGCAGATCAGCTGCTCACATCCTGTGTAGCAGGATTTGAGTCTCTATGTAAGCTAGCTGCAGGGCTTTTAGTATTAGACTCTAAATTGCAATTTCCTGTTTTGCAAAATCACATTCATTCTTTGCAGCTCCACTAATACCCTCTTCCAGGGTTTTCACCTTGGTTTTTAATAACACTTAACTTTTGCATTTTATCAAGTTCCTGTGCAAGTTTGGTATAAGGCAAATGATATTTTTATCTTGTTTGCTTTAATTTATCAATATTTGAACTATTTTTAATCCTGAAATTCATAGTGACTTATCTTCTTTTTCTCTGACGTATTTATTAAACCAATTATTTGTATCTCATTTATATTAAGCATAAATTACTTTTTGAATGAGAAAACAAAGATATTTGTATTTCTACTTTGCTTTGCTTTGTGTTGGCAAAACCATCCTGTGCACACTGTCTTTTTTTCCAGTTCTGAGCAATGGTATAGATTCACAATTGAGTTTAATAATGGAATGAAAAGTTCATTAATGTGTCATGGGAGAAATAAATTAGTTCTAATTTGTTACCTAAGCAATCTCCTGGCTACCAAGTAGTCAGAGGTTTGTACTCCCAGAATGGATTATTTTCTTTTTTTCAGGAGAAATGAATGGCTAGGGAGCTGTAGGCCTAGTCCAACTTACTGATAAGTTCAATTGAGCAAATAACATTGAATAGAAATGTTAGCAGCAATTATATGCTTATTTTTGAAATACCAGAAGCATATTCAGAACTGCAGTTCAGCAGCCTGCTTTGGATACAGCTAGTGCTGCTCCCATCTGTGTGGCAATACTGCTCTGTCTGCATTAACCTATGCTGAAGCTTGAGCACAAAGGACCCTAACCAGCCATCCAGACCTATGATTTTATTATGCTTCTCTCAAAAATGCTGCAGATGCATCACAAAATTATGTTGTACAGACTTAGTTGAATGAGTGCTAAACATAGGTTATTTTCAAGTATGGACAAGGTTAAATTCCTGATTTAATATCCAGAAAGAATGGACCCTTGCAAAGATGGTAAGCCTGCCTTTTCAATAAAAACCCTAAGAGCTGGGAAACAGCCAAAGTGCCAGTTCATTGACACCTTTTTTTTCTTCCCCCATCAAGTAACTTTTCAACAATTATGTCCACAATTTACACTACTAAATATAAAAGTAGTGAATTCTTATGCTTTATAACATACGGCATTTTCCAGAGACAAAGAATGGCAGGTGGAATGTTTGTGGCATCACACAGGTGTTTACATGCCACCTCTGAAGGTTCTTGTAAAGGTCAGAACCAAATGACTGACTTGAAAGGGGTGAATTGTTTCACTACCTGGCACATACTCAGTGTGGCTACTTGAGTTCAGGAAAACATCCTTCCAGAACCCACAGCTCTCATAACTGTCTGTTCTAAAGTGTCTGAGCGTTTGTCATGGTTTAAGCCCAGCTGGAAATTAAGCACCACACAGCCACTTGCTCAATCTCCTTTCTTCCCACCCACTGCAGTGGAATGGCAAGGAGACTCAAGGCAAAACTTTTATGTTGAGATGAGAGCAGTGTAATAATCAAAACTAAAGTAAAACAGGGTAATAATGGTAAATGATAATAATAATGATAATTAAAAGGGAAAGGAAAAAAAAAACCCCAGGTGATGCACAATACATTTGCTCACCATCTGCTGACCAATACTCCCTTCCCAACACAGACTGACCCCCTTTCCAGGTAACTCCCCCCAGTTTATGTACTGGGCATGATGTTCTATGGTGTGGAATATCCCTTTGGTCAGTTCAGGTNATCTCCTTTCTTCCCACCCACTGCAGTGGAATGGCAAGGAGACTCAAGGCAAAACTTTTATGTTGAGATGAGAGCAGTGTAATAATCAAAACTAAAGTAAAACAGGGTAATAATGGTAAATGATAATAATAATGATAATTAAAAGGGAAAGGAAAAAAAAAACCCCAGGTGATGCACAATACATTTGCTCACCATCTGCTGACCAATACTCCCTTCCCAACACAGACTGACCCCCTTTCCAGGGAACTCCCCCCAGTTTATGTACTGGGCATGATGTTCTATGGTGTGGAATATCCCTTTGGTCAGTTCAGGTCACATATGCCAGCTATGCTTCAATCCAGTTTCTTTTGCTCACCTTCTCACAGGCACAGCATGAGACAAGAAAAAAGAAAAATGCTTGACTTCAGATAAACACAGCCTAGCAAAACCCAAAACATCAGTGTGTTACCAACACCATTTCCATTCCAGATCCAAACCACAGCACTAGAACAGCTACTGAGAGGAAATTAACTCTACCCTAGTGACAGCATTCTTTTGAAATGTGATATATTGACCATGCTAGGACAGCTTTCTGAAGCAGATGAAGGGTTTGATCTATTTCAGCCAACCCCCATATTCTTGATCAAAACTTCCTCCCTGATGGCAAGTAGCAGAACAGTTAATCTCCTGTTTAGTACTACAGGCTGCATTTTGGGCATGTGGCTCTTCACCTGCCTTGATTCTCAGCAAAGACCTCTGATTTCAGAGTTGGATCCGTGGGGGGTTTTACAGTTAAAAATTAACATTAATATTAATAATCACTAAGGTAACAAAAAATCAATTCTTTCTTCCTGGCTTCGTGATACTGTACTAACCAGTCTGAAGTTAGTTAGGAGACACCTCTCCCCTTTCTGGTGTGCAACTCACTGGATGTCTGTCCCAAAACTTTGATGTTAGCTGCTAACATTTGTTTATGAATATAAAATAGTTCCTTTTAATTTTTGTAAAATTTAATTCTGTTCCTCTGGTAAATAGGTACTTAAGGAACTGTAAGTATAAAACTACCTGTGAAATTTGTGACTACCCTACCACCTAAGGTACTCTTACATGAAATCATTTTGTCATTGTTACTGTGCTGTGTTCTCTTTTCTAGTTTCCAAATAAAACAGTAGCCCAAGTTGCCTGCAGTATGCTGAACATGCTGATACATTATGTACATAGACTTCAACTGTATCAAGCTGATTCACCTTTAAGAATTATTCAAGTAAGTAATTTTTCTTAAATTTGAAATTTTCAATTATTCTCAGTGAAATACTACAATGTATTACCCTAAAATTAAACACCTGAATATTGAGAATTATGTTTTGCAAAATATTGAATTAGTATAAACAGTCTTACTTAACAATAGCAATAGGGAATTGCAGCACACTTAACTTCCTGACTCTAGTATTGACTTGTAATGTGTCTATATTGTGCCTGTTTTTTCTCAGAGGAAAAATGTCATGAGAAAGTGTCCAATAAAGTACAATTTTTTTTTAATATTAGATACCTTCAAACATGTTTATTTAACTTCAGGGAGAAAAATGATGGCTTAAAATATGGATCTACAATTGTATTTTGCAGATCTATGAAAGAGTTTCAGTATAAAGCAAAAATAATATTTTGAATACGCTTCCCATAACAAGGAGGTAGACTATGGCCTCTGTGAGTCTGAACCACAGAAAAAAGACAGAGGTCTCCCAGGTTCTTTTTATGTGAAAGCTTCTTAAGAGATATAGCAAGCATCTGTGCTCCTCTGCAGTCATATTTTTGGTCAAGTAGAGATGGGGTATATACAAATTCTAGTAGTTCTAAGAAATAATGTAGCTCAGATAGCACCATACACAAACCAGTATCAGATTTCTTCCCACATCCTACAAGTGTGTCATGTTCTCTTCATGCCTGAATATACCTGAATATGGTAGCTGTGTAATTTCATTGTCCTTAAGGCACCTACGTCAGTCAAACAGAACATACTCCTTCAATGTATTCTGCAAAACTCAAAAGTGTTTTTATTTTTAAAAAATTGTCAAGGAATACTGTAACTTTTCTCCAAATAATTGTAATAGAATTTAACCATTAATCTAGTATCATGTCAGATTTACCTGCTTTAAAATTATTTTAAACTTAAATATTTAGGTTATATTTTAAAAGAAATATGGTATATTTCCCCAGATTCTGATAGCAACTATTACACATCTGCTACCCAGTACAGAAGCTTCCTCTTATGAGCAGGACAAGAGGGTAAGTATTTTTCATTTCTAGTACTTTCTGCCTCCTGAAAGCTGTGTCTCTTCTGAATTGTCTTTACTCTGGGGCTCATTGGGTCATTTAAATTTGGGCAATTTGGTGCAGTTTGTTGCTGACAGCTCCATCATTCTGGGCTACCATTCCCACAAGGAGCTGGAGGTCATCTGTTGCTCATTTTGGCCTTCAGAGCTCTGTTTCATTTCCTGTCACTGTTTGCAAGTCAGGGGCTATTGTAGACTACACTCGTATGCCAAGCTAGCCACTTTTTCACTTGAGGATGCTTCCCATAATTGATCAGGTTTCCCCATGAACGACTGTGGATCATTGTACATCAAATATCATACAAAAAATTGTCTTGCCTATTTTGACAAATGTAGTCCTAATGGGTTTCTTAAAAATTGGTTAAAAATAAAACCTTCCTCAGTGCCCTTCATCATTAGGTTTATTATACTTTTGAGAGACAAACTTGTAGTGCATTATGTGAAATGAGTAAATTAGGTAAGTGGATTTTTTTTTAAAGACGTCTATTTAACTTGAGAAATATTTTAGAGAATCTTGCCTCTATTTATCTGAATCATCTTCTATTCAACAGCTGAGTTTTAAAAATCAAAAATAATTATTTGGTCAGTAAATTATTAATGATTTGGTGTAGATGTGTGTCTTAGTCTCATTCTGTTCTAGAGTCTTTCAAAACATCCTGAGAGGGAGTTGATTCTTTTGCTAAATGAGTACCCTACAATACAGAAAGTAGTTGGATTTCTTTCAGATGGTACCTGGTGCTGCATAGCATTACTGATATGTTGTAAAGGACATTCTGTGTAATTTATAAAGCACTAAATACAGATGAAATAGTTCCGTTTTGTGTAATCCTTGATCCACTTTACAGTGAAATTTATGTGCAGAATATGGCGCATCAGCCTTATTTGGACCTGTGTTATCTTTCATTTTAAAAACAACACTCTACAAATCAATTTTGAAAACTCTAGGTATCCTCTTAAGCATAGTATCTGCTCACAGTCTTACCCTGCTGAGAAACTGTTGAATGGATGGCATTTGTTAAGTACCTCAGCAGCCAAAGTTTTTGCTGATGCCATAGGTTTTGAAGATACGGTGTTAACAAGTGGGACCTGCCATTACTGCAGAAGGTTGACTTTACTGAATTGAAAAAAGAAAGCAAAACAGAGAAATATAATAAAGTGATAAATATGAAGTAGCAGGTGCTGGCTTAATTGATTTGTAATGGAAAGTGTTTTTTCCAGTTGGTGGTTTCTTTACTTCTGTGCTTATTGGATTGGATAATGGCCTTGCCATTAAAGACTCTGCTGCAGCCTCTTCACACTACAGGAGCAGAAAATGATAAGACTGAAAGATCCGTTCTTAATTGTATATACAAGGTACATGTTTCTTTACTCACTTACTAAGAATTTCTTTGCATGGAGGTAGTGTCGGTTTTCATGGAAATGAAGGCAAAAGTTTTCTGTAAGCTGATCTCCATTCTACTCCTGAAATACAGAGTGCTGGCTCAGTTCTTGCATGTTTCACTGTAACAGCTTGACCTTTGGTATGTTTGGAATAGTAGATTTTGTTTTACATTTTGGATGGTTAACCAAGCCTTTTTTTTGTATGTCATATGGATTGCATATGCTTGTATTGTAGAAGACTAACTATACATTTAATACAAAAGGATGTCACTTTTATATATCAAGCAATTTCATTTAGCAATAAGCAAAGCGAAAAGGACTAAGTTATAATTACTGTCTTTAGGAACACAGGAGAAAGATAGGGGTTTTTATCTTTTTTGCAAGGGAAGGGGATTAAAACCTCTAGCAGCTTAGACCTAGCGTATGTAATTAAAGAAGATAGGAGATCTAAAAATAAAGGTAGCTTAATGATTTTTTGTAAGTTTTGTTTCTTTATTGTTAAATTCCCCTTTGGTGTAGACTCTGTTTCAGTGATTTTCTTTGCAGACCAGAGTTTGTTTCTGTAAAAATTAGGCATCTAAAATTTTCCAACGTTTTGTTATGCCTACCTTCTAACAAATCAATTTTTAAAATGTAAATAAAAATAAACTTAATTTCTTATAAAACTATCAAGTATAAATTTCAGTAGTTAATGTAATGAAATTCTGGTTTTGTTCTAGGTTCTGCATGGATGTGTCTATGGGTCTCAGTGTTTTAGCAACCCTAAATATTTTCCACTGAGCCTTTCTGATCTGGCATGTATGGATTATGATCCTTTCATGCATTTAGAAAGCTTAAAGGAACCAGAACCACTGCATTCTCCAGACTCAGAGAGGTCTTCTAAACTTCAGCCAGTCACTGAAGGTTTGTCTAATTGCCTAAATACGTTTTCTTTCAAAAAGATTTTATCTAGGTTTTCAGAATCGAAGTGTTGCTATAAAGCACAGGTTTTCAGCTATATGTAGACACTAGGTGAGAACTATTAGTATGGAATGTGCAAACATAATTTTGAGCAGTTTCCATTTCATTAACTGAAATAAGTATGTTCTGAACAGCACCAAGATCAATATGATATGGATTCTTCCATGCTCTGTGTATCACCAGAAGTGTTAAGTACTGCAACATGGATAAATGTTGCTTTTCATTTTACTTTCAGTAAATTAATTTAAGTTTTTCTTAATTTTGCTCCTTTTTCTACGAGTATTTAGGATTTTTGTTCCTGTTTGACATTGCAATATTGAATGCTTTCTGTGAATTTTTTTAGCCTATCAAAATTTGTTGTTGATCTCTTTTTACACTGCTTAAAACCACAGATTTGTGTAAAAAAAGAGAAATTTTCTCTCATCTGGTTAGAACCTTAGGAGACCTGGGAATTAACATTTTCTTCACAACTCAAAAATAAAAATAAAGAATCAAGAATCTAAGCTACAGAGGACTAACATGTATTATGCAGTGTATCTAGTAAATATCAAATGGCTGCATAGGGAAGAAAATTGAAAAAGATGAGATTAAGATACGAGCAACTCTTGTGTAGTGCTATTCTGCCTCTGTATTAAGTTGTTCCATTTAGGCTTTTTTAAGGGTATTAAGAACCAGATAAATGCAGCAGTTCTTTGTAGCAGCTGTGTGCTAACAGCAGGTGATTTTGTGGTCTGTAGTGACTACGTGCTGTTTTTTATGTAGAGAAAATGGCTAATCATTGTGCCCTTGTCTAAGGCATGCTTCATCGTCCTCAAGTACTTTTTTGGCCAAAGAATTCTAAACATAGAGCTGTCCCCTAATAAGCTCAGTATTGGATTGAACAAGTCTGATCTGAGAACTACTGGCAGGAGGAGCTGTAATTATTAAATTTACTGAAGAATGAAGCAAGGTACTATAGTTGGCTTTTCGTCAAATGGCTGTGGCCTTATTAGTAAAAAGTAATCATCTGCAGGGTCAGAATGAAAGAGGTTTCGAAGGATTCATTCTGTCCTAATTACAGTCTCACCTATACATATTATGTAAAGCTAATATTTAAAGCATTTGCCAAAATTTACTTCCACTGCATGTTCTATTACAGTGTAGTGAATTGTAGTAGCTTTTTATGCCTGGCATCTTTTGTATTCTGTAATAATCTGTAATTATGGGTTAGAAGCAAATGCTGTGTGGCTTTTTTAATCTGACAATCTGAAAAGACAACCCTGAATAGATTTCTCTTTAAATGAATACAGTTGCACAAAGCCTTAGCATCAATATCTTCATTTTGCATTTCCAACCATGATCTTTTCTTTTATGATTTCTTGTTAAATTTCTTAATAAAAGTAATTTCAGATGTTCCTTTTATCTCTCCAGATAAATTAAGTTTCAGGGCTCTGGAATTGTAAGTCAGACTGTGAAATTTAATTGGCAGACTACAGCATTATAATGCAACCCTGGTCCTGCAACCTTGGCACTTCTAGTCCCCATTGCGAGGCAGAGAATAAAATTGGCAGTGCTTAACCAATTGCACAGCATCTGTTCTCCCTGGCATTGTTGGAGGAGTGAGAGGAGTAAAACTAGTGGATAACAACCAGTCTGGGTCTCTATCAAGACAGAGGGTCAATTAGTACAAGCTAGCAGCAGAACAGTGTGCCAATGGGTCAACATCTTTTAGTAGAGTAAAAGGGCTATCATAGTACCTTTTTGAAGGAATGGAAATGAGCAGGGCAGAAGTTGTAGGGAAATCAGGGAAGTTCCACAAAGACAGGGTAAAATTCTGAATTGCAAGACTCTTTCTTTAGGTCACAAGCAAAGCTGAAAGTACTGAAATGACAGAATTAATTCTTAAGACGGTGCTTTAACGGATGTGATTGATTTACCCTGTTACACCTCCCATTTTTCAAGGTCAGATCCAGCACAAGGTTTGTGGATACTTAGCCACAGCATAATGTGGAATGAAACCAAGAAGATACCGGACTTAGAGTGACACAGCTGTGTAGTGGGGACAGGAGCTACTGAGAGGTTTGGAGCAAACCATTCGATAAACAGCTGGGCAAAGATTCCCTAAATCCTCTGGGAACAGGTGTATGTTGAGAAAGAAGATGATTATTGGCCTCTCTTTTTCAGTAACTTTCCAAGTTCTGTCTCTCACACGGAAGCTCTTAACCTAGGATTGTCTGTAAAATTGTCTTTGTTCTCCTTTCTGTAGCTGGTAAAGTGGTAGATTTTAGTATAAGATATACAAAGAATAATTTTGAAGTTAGGTATTAAGCATATTAAACTGTTATATTTAAACCAGAATGAACTTTTAGCAGCTCTCAGTAAGGACATCAGTAGGAAGCTTTTATTGCACCACTAGAACTTGCAGACAGCAAATCTGTGATGCTTTCATACTTCTAAAGAATCACTGGGCTTGTCTGTGTGAAGGCTGATGAACTGTTCCTCTAGCTAGTGTTGGCAACAACCTACTCTAGCTACAGTACAGGCATACAGGTGTTGTCTGTGGTGGTTTGACCCTGGCTGGGTGCCAGCTGCCCACCAGTGCTGCTCTGTTATTTGCCTCCTCATCTGGACAGGGGAGAGAAAATATAAAGAATGGCTCCTCGGTTGAGATAAAGACAGGAAGAGATCACTCACCAGTCACTGTCATGGACAAAACAGATTTGACTTGGGGAAATTAATTGAATTTATTACTAAGCAAATCAGGATAGGATAATGAGAAACAAAACCAAGTCTTCAAAACACCATACCCCTACCCCTTCCTCCTTCCCAGGTTTGACTTCTTTATGAATCTACCTTCTCCTTGCCCCCAGTGGTGCAGGCGGATGGGGACTTGGGGACTGCAGTCATTTCACCACACATTGTCTCTGCTGCTCCTTCCTCCACCCGGGAAGGACTCCTCATGCTCTTCCCCTGCTCCAGCATGGGGGCCCTCACACGAGGGCCCCCCACGGACTGCAGTTCTTCAACTGCTCCACTGTGGGTCCCCTTCATGGGGCTCAGTCCTGTAGACCCAGGCTGCTTCAGCATGGGACCCCATTGGGTCACAAGTCCTCCCAGCAAACCAGCTCCAGCATGGGCTCCTCTCTCCACAGAACCATAGTTCCTGCCAGGAGCCTCGTACAGTGTGGGCTTTCCACAGGATCTCAGCCTCCTTTGGGCATCCACCTGCTCCAGCATGGGGTCCCCCAGGGGCTGCAGGTGGATATCTGTTCCACTAGGAACCCCCATGGGCTGCAGGGGCACATCCTGTCTCACCATGGTCTGCACCACAGGCTGCAGGGAATCTCTGCTCTGGTGCCTGGAGCACCTCCTGCCCCTCCTTCTTCACTCACCTTGGTGTCTGTGGAGTTGTTGCTTTCACATATTCTCACTCTGCTCTTCTCTGGCTGCAATTTCCTTCTGCCCAATAATTTTGTTTCCTTCTTAACTCTGTTATTCCAGAGGCATTACTTCCATCGCTTATCAGCTCAGCCTTGGTGAGCAGCAGGTCCAACTTGGAGCCGGATGACATTGTCTTCATCAGACACAGTAGAGGCTTCTAGCAGCTTTTCAGAGAAGCCACCCCTGTAACCTCCACACTACCAAAACCTTGCCCCACACACCCACTGTTCTAATTAACTGCAACTAACTAGCCAGCTTAGATTTTCACAAGCCAACCTGGACTGCATAGTGCCACAATCTGCTAGCTTACTTCTGAACTTTTCCATTTCATTTCAGAACCATAAACATATATGAAGGAGAATTTTTTTTGCAATTATAGACAAAAACATTTTGAAAGCTGTTCTTCATAGATCACAAATCTGTTAGAGACAGTTGTGATTGGAAGGTACTAGTAACATTACATAGATACAGTGGTCTATCAGTTACTGATTTGACTGATTTTTTCCCCCATTACTCGTATTTCTCCAAACATATTTTAAACTCTTTTGCATAGATTGATCATTTTTTTCTAAAATTTTTCAATTTCTAATGAAAAAGTTTTCCCCGTCTGATGTTTAGTCTTAGCTTTTGTTTAAAAAGTAGAAATAGAAAGTACTTTTTTTTGCTTTGCTGTTTGCTATTTTACAGAAAGGACACAAAATGCACACTTTAAAAAAATACTTTATACCTAGTGCATCCAGATTAACACAGTTTGTGTTTTGTGGAAAATATTCTAGAGATGGATTCTCTGTAACTGCGTGTCTATATAGCTGAAGTTTGAAATTAGAAGGGAATAAGACTTTGCTTAAACTAATGTAAAATACAGGAAACTAAGCTAAGAGGAACACTCTTAGGCTCTCCCTAAATGTAATGAAGGAAAAAGAAGATTTTTTAGGGAGTGATTCATCCCATTGCTCCAATTTGAGATTAATCAGTCTGTACAGGTCATCGTTCTTTAGACAGCTAAAAGGATGAGGAGAGTTAAACTCTGCTCTCAGTCCTTACTTTTTACTTCTACTACATAAATATAGTTGTTTAAAACTGTTCAGCCAAAGTTGAATTAAAAAGTTAACAGCACATCTAAAGGAAATTCAGGAGTCCTTCATTCATGCCACAGGTACAAATTAGTAGTGATGGACCTTCAGCCTCTCCACAAAAGAGGTAATTTCAAGACTGAGAAAAATAAATAGTATAGCATGCTTCTAGTAAATTACGAAATGATCATGTACACATATAAATTACATTCCCAAGCCAGAGGCAGTACCATTGTAAAGAGAGCAGCGATATGTTCTCTCAGGAAGACAGGTCAACAAAGCAGTGAGCTGGACTGCCTTAATGTGTAATGATATGACTTAGTTTGTAGAATTTGTGGTAAAGCTGTGATGGCTTGCATTATTACATATTTTCGAGCATGGTTTAGATACTCATTTTGATGTTTTAACATATTGAATGTCCAGTTATTCCTGATTGAGGAGATATGCTTTGAGGAATAAATTAAGTTGCAAAATTAATTTAAAATTTTCATAACTTCAAAATGCATTACTAGGCTTGGCATTTTTTCTTTTTTTTCTTTTTTTTTATTCCTGGGGAAACCATCACCAAAATCTGATTTTCTGCGTAGCAAAAATGTTTCAAGATTGCTTTATTTTATTTCAACATAACCGGTTGCATCTTACTTTTCAGTATACTTTTCAGTATACCTCTCTTGATACTTCTAATTTAAGTTTTCTGTGTCATTTTTAGGTCAATGACACTGTATTCTGAGAGAAGACTCAGACAAGTCTTTGCATTTTATAAAAGAAACAATGACAGATTTATGATTTTAATTCAAGTGCAAAGTTTTCAGGGAAAGGCTGTATTAGGCATGAAACACAGGCATGAAACAACCATGGTCAAGTTTGAGATCTTTAAGGTTTGCCACACAACAGTAATAGTAATAACTTACATGCTAGAAGGTCCTTCTTACTTCTTCACGTTTTTCAGCAGAATTTAATAGGGGACATTTAACCTTTATAGAAGGGGACTTCAGGTATCTGGAAAGCTTGTGTGTCTCTGCTCCTGGGAATCTGAGTAAAGTATTACCTTATTTATCTGTGCAGTGGCAAGTGCTAAATACTTGGTATAAATATCGTGACAAAGATGGGCCACCCTCTGCATTGTCCAGGTACTAGTCAATAATGTGCTGATAATGTGCTGCTGTGTTCTTCAAGCACCCAGCTTACTTTCTTTGTTTTGTATAAAATCTTCTTCCAGCTCCTTCTCAGATTTCAGCAGATGGCACTGTAACTTAATTTCCTTGTAGGCTGCCAATATCTGGACACTTAATTCAGCATCACTGAATGTTTTTGTATTTGTAAATTTTAAACCTCAAGAAGGCTATAGACAATAAAAATATAATCTCTATCTTGCTTATATTAGTTCTCAAGGCATTAATTTATAAAAATACTTGAGTAGACATGAGTTTTGGAATTGTGTAAATATTATGTTGATTTTGCCAGCTATTAACTGGATGAAATGTTTCCCTTTTTGCAGTTCAGATGTAGTGCTTCCTAAAGGAAGAGAATAGCCAGAATCCCTTACATGCTGTACCCAAACCTTTTGGGAAAAAAAAATGCAAATACATACTACCTGTTTATTTTTGCAGATGCTGAATACATCCATCCTCAGAAACTGAAGATCTATAATGGCAGTCAGTACACAACACAAATTTGCCTTTATTTTTCCAGTTAAACCAATTATGACATCTGAAACTGCAAAAAGAAATTTGTTTATTAAACATTAAGTTTTGCAGCTTATAAATATCCAACATAAAAGGGGGATGGATTCATTATACCTTACTTCTGTGTCCAAGAGGTTACATATTCTCCGTAAATACTGCAAGAAAAAGTAACATCGTTCAGAACATTCTGGTTTGATGGATTTTTAGTGAGAAAGAAGATGGGAGGCATTTGCAGCAGTTTTCAATGTTTAATGTTATTTAAAATTCATTATGTAATCCTGAGGAATACAGTTTTTTTATCTCCCCTTTGTAAATACCAAATTCAGGGCATCCATGCCCAGTTACAAGAGAGAGGATACAGAAAACAAGTACTTTGCCATTTTGATCTTGTTCTCTCTTCTACCAGTCTTATTCTGCAGTGTAATATTTTTGTGTATGGGTTCTTCAGTGGGTCCCCTGAACCAGCTGACGGTTCTCTGCTTGAGAGAGTCACTTTGTCCAGCTCATGTACTTCCTGTAGACTGGACTTGATAAAAATAATTCAATAACAATATAGTACTGGGTTAGCAGGATGTGATATAAACATTAGAAATATCTTTTGTGAATTTAGATGACGTAAGTGAAAGGTGTGCAGCAAAGAAGGAGGTGGCAAAAACCATATGGAAATACCAGTGCATCTCACAGGATAAATTTCACATAAGATGGGCACAATTAACTCCTCTTTCTCCCACCCAAGGTTTTCTAACCTGAAACTTCTTAAAATACAGTTGTGGCATGAGATTTCCTTTTTGAATATTCTGATAATGTTAGACTGTGTTCAATATGGGCAGCCTGGTCTTTGATTTTGTACTTTAAAATTATCCAGTGCTATTCTTAAGCTAACCTACAGCTATATGCTCCCCAGGGAAATTAAGGTGGATTAGACCTTTTGTGCATCTATCTTCCTTTGTATTTCTGAATGTAATGATGTGTATAAATATAAAAATACACTGCAGTTGGAACGAACATCTTGCAACACAGTTATGATCTCTACTTCAACAGCAGTTCAAGGTTTATTTTCACTAGATAAGAAATTGTGTATTTTAGAAGAACAATGCTGATAACAAAGCTATGGCAAAGGAAATGCGATCAGCTGTAAAATAATGAAGATGCTTCTTTAACTGTTTTAGGATTTTTCATGCTACTTATATACAAGACCAATGGTCATCAAAATACATACTTTCTGTTACTGAACTTCATGTATCCTCAGCTTGCAGTGTTCATTCTCTGTCTAAAACTCAGGAAGAGGTCAAAAGAAATACATAAATGTCAGTGTTGTTTTCTGAACTCTTAGTTTAAAACCTGTGCTCTTTCTCTTGCAGTGAAAACTCACATGCAACAAGGATTAATTTCTGTTGCTGCTCGCACTGTGATAACACATCTAGTCAACCACTTAGGCCACTATCCTATGAGCGGAGGTCCTGCCATGCTGACCAGTCAAGTGTGTGAAAACAACGACAATCCATACAGTGAAAGTCCTGAGCTTTCTCCTGAACTTTTTGAGAACCCAAATCTTCAATTCTTTGTATTAAACAATACTTCCCTGGTGTCTTGCATACAAATCCAAGCAGAAGACAACATGCCTGGGGGAGGACTGTCTGCTGGACTTGCATCTGCTAATTCAAATGTTAGAATTATAGTGCGTGATCTGTCTGGCAAATACTCGTGGGATTCAGCCATTTTGTATGGACCATCATCTTTATTTGGATCTTCACAACAAACGTCTTTTGCACTTTCATTATCTCAGCAAGATAAACCGGAAGATGCTCTTTCGTCTTTTGAGCATGTGGAGGATGTATCAGCAAGAGATGGAATTACACTCCAAGTTAAAAGGAAATTTAGAGACACTGTACCAACATGGGATACAATTAGGGATGAAGAAGATGCTCTTGATGAGCTGCTGCAGTATTTAGGTGTTACAAGCCCTGAATGCTTACAGAGAACTGGTGTTTCACTCAATATCCCTGCTCCTCAACCAGTCTGCATCTCAGAAAAGCAGGAGAACGATGTCATCAATGCAATTCTGAAACAGCACACAGAAGAGAGAGAGTTTGTTGAAAAGCATTTCAATGATGTAAATATGAGGGCTATGGAGCAGGACGAGCCAACCTCACAAAAGCCACAGTCAGCGTTTTACTACTGTAGATTACTTCTCAGTATCCTGGGAATGAATTCATGGGATAAAAGGTAAAATGACTGATATTTTAAGAACTTTTTTTAAGGAATTGTGCTATTCTTACCTTGATCATAGAGTTTGTTAAGCCAAAAATATTCCAGGCCAGCTAACAAAAGAGAGGGGATGTGCAACTATGGGCAAAACAGCAGCTTTTTCTGCTTTTCAGCCTGTCATTTAGAGAGACAGAAAGGAGGAATCTCTTGCATTTATTGTGATTCATATTCCTTCCTTAGAAAGTGTTTGAAGGCAAACTGAAGTAGTGATGTATTTTCTTTGCCTCCCATGTATGTTGCTGCAAAAATCGTTACCTTTCTATGTCAGAATAATACTCAGAAAGTGTCATATTCTCAGCTCTTCTGTTGCTGGACAGTGTCCTGCTGCTTTGTCTGCTAAAAGCATGCTTGCATGCAGCCTCAAAGCATTGCATGTGTGTTAGCTAATGAGAAAGATGTGTCCCCTACTATTTATTTCAACATTGGCTGTGCTTGAGTATTGTTTGAATATTATTTAGAACAACAGGAGAGAAGCCATGTTCAATTACGGAAGTAATGTCTCTTTACGTTATTATTTTTTGTGGGTGTAGTTATGTTCATGTCTGCATATACATGTGGATATGTACAAATATTAACATCCTAGCATTTTTGGGTCTTTCTGAAATCTTTTGCCATTGCTGTCAAATTCCATATTAGAATCATTGCTATATTTTCCTACTATGAAGAGAAATGGATATTCTGTAAAACAAAAATAATCTCTGTCACTGAGATATCACTGGAATCAGACAAAATGTTGGTGTTACAACCCTTCTTATTTGGGTCTTTAATTCCTCAAGGCAGTCTGGTTTTGAACAGGACTGCTCTTAATTCCACAGTATTTTGTGGGAAACATCTTAAGCATAGTTGAAAAGAAATGAAAACTGCCTTTTTTGCTCTAACATACTGGTTTCGTTTTTTCTTTAAATTGTTACAGCTGGCTGGGTGATTACTGAGCTAAGTTCTGCTCTGCAGTTCAGGATAGCAAAAGTTCTGTGTTGAATGCACCAACTCCCTACAACAGTAGATTAATGGGAGTGTCTTTTGTCGCTAAGCATATATATTATGGTCTAGTAAAGTGTGAGGCTTATGTGTGCATCAAAGGGAGTTCTGTTCTTCTGTAGAGAAGAAATGGATCCCCATCAGATCCAATAGGTTGACAGAAGTGGAAAGAGATAGCGATTATACTCAGGACTGTAATGAATATAGATTTGCACGAGTAAGAAAAATTGCTTGTATATTTTTTTAAAGATGTCTTAATTTTTAAATATTAAGAAAGGACTGTTGAAAAGGTAGAAGCATTTGTTGACTGTTCCTGAGTGGACCTGGATATGTTCTTGTACTGTTCTGTATCCATCAGAGAAGAGGTGATAAAAGAGTTACCAATTTCTCTGTTTAGAAGGAGCTTTCATCTCCTGAAGAAAAATGAGAAGTTACTTCGAGAACTCAGAAATTTGGACTCAAGACAATGGTAAATTCTTTTAATGACTGCCTACTTACTTGTTTTAAGTGTGCTTTTACTCAAATGGCACTAATTGCATAGATGTGAGAGTTGAGCTGACTTCTTAAATTGTTCTTTTAATTATTAATGTGTTTTGCATTGTATTGTAGTTTTTTTCTGTTATATTGAAGATGAACTGGTTTTATTTGTAGGGTCAAATTCTGCACGTAGAAAACAATGAGATAAACAAATTTCAAAATAACTTATAATTATGAGCATTTGTGTATGCATAACACTGAATTGTTTTAAAACTTTGATATAGCAAGGTCTGCACATTTTAAGCTTTGGTTGATTGGCTTTTTCAAATGGTCCCATTATTTGAAGACACTGACCTCTAGTTGGAATTGTAGCACAGAATTAAAAACTGACTTGTTTTTGTAGAAGTTGAATCAAAACCCAGTGGAGGTTTTAGAAGTGTGAGAAACCACCTCCACTTGTTCCAATGTCTTAACAGCAACCTGTCAACAGAAGACATTTAAATGATAATGATCTTTAAAGATATGTAAAGATTCTTCATTCAGTTGCACAAGCTGCATTTTCACAGTGTTCAGAAGGCACTGTTGTTAGTGGGCAGTGCAGTGTGTATAATGCTCATGTTGCAGGTTTTGCCCCTGTCAAAAGCCCAGCTATTCCATTAGCAGTTGGTACAGCCAGCTCCATCCTGCATCTTAGAAGTGGTGAAAGGGGTAAATGCTGCTCATATATAGCAAAACTTAAGGCTCTAGAGAAGAGGACTCTAGAAAAGACAGAATGAGAATATGAAAATATAGGGGGTATCCAAAAAGAAGCCATATAGTTGTACTGTAATTCCACTATGCATTTTTTATGCTTTAAGAGCCATGCTCTGTGTGTATTGTTTGCATATTTTCATTTCATATTAGTTAAGGCACTGTCATGCAATGACCATTCTGTTTTACAGCCGAGAGACACACAAGATTGCAGTGTTTTATGTTGCTGAGGGACAGGAAGATAAACACTCCATTCTTACGAATACTGGGGGAAGTCAAGCCTATGAGGATTTTGTAGCTGGTCTTGGCTGGGAGGTATTTATTAAAATGTTTTTATCCTAGGTTTTTTACTAAGAAAATTACAGATCCCTTTATATATTACAAGTCTTTGGCTCTTCAGCATTACTCACAAGTACTGAAATACACTGGTTTAAAAATGGGATATAGAGAAGAATTCCTGTTTTAGTTTCATTAGCAATACCAGCCATTTAAATTTAAGCTCTTAACAATTGAATAAAGTTTGTGCAGGCAAAGATAATTCTTTAATGTGCAGTCCTGCACTTGGCTTTCATGGACTGATTAGGAGGCATCTTGATTTCCCTGTAAGCTTGTAAAGTGTTAAGTCCATTGAAGTTTGAGTTTTGCTCAAATTCAGGACTTCAAAAAGTGTAGACAAGCAGCTTCTGACATACTCTCTTCTTCCTGCCTTCCACTGCAGGCATGTATCAGTTCGTATACTCCACTCTACTTCTCTTCCAGCAATCAGAAATATTGTGATGTACCCCATTATCTATGTGGGCCTGCAGGTCTTTAGTCACTTGTTCGATACTGTTACAAGGATTTCCTTTTTTTCATCTTTCTTTCAGTTGCACAGGATTAATTACCACTGTAATGTTCATTTTGGCACTGAATGGCTTTTGGTCCTGGTGGCTGTATATGAAGCTGCAGGTTTTTTGTTCCTCTTGCAACTTGTGCTCATCAGGAGTGTCCACATGAGTGTCTATCTTATTTGTTCTTTGCGTTTCTTTACTCCTTAGGTATAAAAGGGCACTACCAGATTAACTGTGTGGATAATGACTCTGACTTTTTCACAGGAACAGAGGAAAACAGCTACAAGTCTGCTGACTTTCATGAACATAGGTGTTTATTTTCCACATTCAGGAGAAAAAAACCCCACATTAGTACCATCAAATGTCCTTCTTGGGTGGCTTAATGCTCTTAGGCATTATAAGTTTAAAGAGTTGCTAATTTGGATTAATATTCCATAATGAGACAACGAATATTTTAACATCTTAACATTAAATTCTGCATCCTTTAGTATCAAAAACCCGAATACATCCCATGTGGGCAGAGATTAAATGTATTCACATCTGAAATACAGCTTTCTGTAGTCACTGTTTTAAAGGTGAAGCAGCACATTAAACATGCTTAGTTACTTCAGTATCAGACTATTTCCCATAGATAGAAGACTTACAAACTTATTTACAAATTATCAGTTAGTTTCCTGTGAATTTTTTTTTCGTATTCACAGAATGAAAATTTCTCAAAAAAATATATGGATGATAATAAATTACCTGGCTCTTACACAGAGTTTTTCCAGCGCTCAGGGCAAGGTTGATGTAGGATCAGAGAATTTTAAAAAATACAAAAAGCACATGAAAGTGACTACACTCAAATGATCAGGGAATAATGCAATAAATATTATTTACACAACCTTTCCTTTCCTCATCTTTCCAGTAGCTTCTGTGGTGACCGTGGAATATAGAGCGTTAGTGCACTGCAGTTGATTTCCATTCTAGTCAGCAAGTCTGAGCTCTTTTAGAAAAAAATTGTAGCTGTACTGTTGTGAAAAGGATCTTCACTTTTAAAGTTCATTTGAAAGTGCATTTTAAAGTATAAAGGGTATATTTATTACCTGATATTTTTTTTCTTGTAAAGTTTCCTGATCTTTATTTCTAGGTAAATCTCACAAACCATTGTGGCTTTATGGGAGGACTGCAAAAAAACAAAAGCACTGGATTGACCACTCCGTATTTTGCTACCTCAACAGTAGAAGTAATGTTCCATGTGTCAACAAGAATGCCTTCTGATTCAGATGACTCTTTAACAAAAAAGGTAGGTGTCTCTGAATAGTGTTCTCTTGGTATTAAACCTAGAGAAATTAGAGTCAAAGAGAATTCAGTAACTTTAAAAAAAATCCAACACAACAACAAAACACCATAAAATATCATAACATCCTTACCTGCTAAGTTGGTATATTCTCTACCAATTTCTAATTTTACCATACTGTTGATTTTTACCATCATTGCAATTGTTGGCAGAACATGTGTAAAGTGGGGAAAAGTGCAGGGAAGTAATGGTTGAAGAAAAAGTATTACATCTCAATGAGGTCTTAGTACTTTTGAAACCTCAGATGCCCATTAAGATATATGTAGTGAGTACTTTCTGAGATGACTTTTTATTTACTTAAGGATCGTGTGCTGGTTATTAACCTAATTTTCCATTTTAAAAAAATTAAAAATATGAAGACAATGTTTATTGTATATAAGGTGTTTTGTCTTGGAGGAGGCACAGATGTTCAACAGGGATATGATCTCTTATAGCTGCATTAAGAAAAAAATGTGTTTCTGTAGTGGTATTTTTTTTCTTTAGAATTTAATAAATTCCACATTAGTAATAATAAGTTACAGTCTCAAACACGTGTCCTATTATAAATGAACAATTAGCCATCTTTGGACTGTGCCCCCATCCTGCATACATACATCTTCAGATGTGCTAATCCATTCACTAGACACGTTAATGAGCACTGGTTGAAGTGTAATATTGGAGGAACTGAAGCTGGTTGACCTCAGCATGGACTTTAATACTTGTAATTAAATTAGATGGTAGACGGTTAGTAAAGAGAGAAATAGCCATGCCTCTGGCAAGCTTCAATTATTAATGACTTTTCTTTGTGTTCAACTTGAAGAAAAAATATTGTTGTTCTTATTATAGACTGACTATGAATTCTAACTTCTCACTGTTCCAACTCCAGTTGGTTTGGCTGGTGTGGGGTTTTCAAATTAAAAATGCTTTTGCTTGTATGCCTGTGATGCTGCATCCTTTCTGTTCTTTATTTCCTGAAGTAGAGTCAGGGTAATACGTAGGTTGTTAAATGATTTATTAAAGTGTTAATAGCAAAAATAACTAATTTTAAAATTAAATCATTGCTACTGTTTTAGTATAGAACAATGAGGGAGGGGAGTTTAAATTGACTGGCTTCTTTATTTTTTAAACAGAGATCTGGTTTTATAAAACACAGCTTGTAATTAACCTCACAATGTTTGTTTATAATCTGTTTGAATTAGACCATTACAAAGTGTGGAAAAGGGGGAAGATGGGTCCCAGTGAAAAATAATTAGTGGTGAATAATTTGAAAATGCTATGGACTTCAGCAGAACACAGAGGCAAAATCTCATGTCTGTTTCCAGGAGCATGACGTGAATGAGTATTTTAGGTACCTTAAAGAATTACCAGCAAAGGCATTGGCAGAAGCAGGTTTAATATTGAAATAAAAGTGTGACACAGTTCATTGGCGAGGTTCAGTCTATTGCCTACTGGATGGTTAAAGCACACAGAGAAAAGTCAGACTAAAATGTAAAATGAATCAATCTAAAACTAAAATCAACCAAGTACGATCTATGTGGAGGCTGGGTATGAAGAAAGGGTAAGGATGGGAAAGGGTAAGGGTAAAAAACAATGAGGAAGATCCTCCTAATGAGTCACAAGGTTCAGAGTGGACCCCCTTGCCAGACTTAGTCCCAGACTTGAACGACAGTTTAGGCTTAAAGCTTTTACCAGCATGTAAACTTAACAGCACTTAACATCAATAGTTAAATTTAAACAAATTTAAAAAAGATTCTATAGAATTTACTATAGCACAACAGTAACTCACTTATAGGCCTAACTTACTTACAAATCTAAAGTACTTAATCCAAGAGCAACATTCATAGTACAGTTGTTATAGCACATTTACACTTGCATGCACACGGATCTAAAGGACTGTGTACAAGATATATACCTGTGAAAAATTCCCCTTTGAGTTCAGTGTACTACTCATGTTGGATGCCTTTGCATCTTCTGAATAAGTGAAGGGGTTGATCCTCAAGCAGTGAGGATATCAGCCCAGGCTCCATCACTGGCATTTGACAGTGATCCTCTGAGTACAGCAAACTTGAGAGTTTGCTGCCTCTGAGAGGTGTCTCACTCAGAGGGAGATTGCTGGCTGCAGCCCACTGGTGGTCCAGGAGAGCTCAAAGGGTCTCACTTCCAACCACTGTTTGTAGGGCTGCAAGAGAGTTGAATTTAGTCATAGTAATTTTCCATTCTGTCCACAATTTGGGTTGGTAACTTTCTTTGAAAGTTCGATTACAACTTCCATTACTAGTTCCACCTGGGCTGTTATTCATGCAAGAAAAATAAGTTTCCAAGGTTGTTCATTAAAAAACAGGAGCTCATTAGATAGCACAAGTTCCTAGGGCCAGACAGGGTTTCTGATATGCACAAGAGGAGCTTAGCCCAGGTGCTGTTTGTGAAGGCCAAGGCCTAACGAGCATTTCTAAGATGACAGTGCAGTCCAAGAGGGTAGGGAGGAAAACACCACCACAGAGCACCCTGCATCTACAGGTAGTTGTTCTTGCCAGGCAAGGTTCACTGCTGGTCCAGGCTTCTTGCCACTCAGCTTGTAAAAATTGTGTCAGCTGGGCTTCTTAACAATTCCAGCATGCCTCAGGCCTGTTTCTCTCCTACTTTACCAACAATCTCACTCGTCAGTAATTTGAAATATTTGAGGTCAGTATGGATATGTAGAGTGTGTCAATAGATTGAGATTATATTTGTGGCTCAGCAACTGATTGACTGTTTAATCAAGCTACTTTTATTTCTCTGTGACTTTCTTTTCTGTTCTTCCTCAGTGTCGATTTTATTCTTTTTAAGGACATTTTCCCAAGAACAGAGGCTTGTGAGCCTCTCTCTCTGTCTCTCCTTCATCCCCTAATAGTTTTTACCCCATTCCAATCAAATTTAATAAAGACATGTTTGAAAGCTGTTCGTTTTGAATATGTTTAATGATGAGAGGCTAAGTAAAGGAGATAGAGTGGGTGGGACTTTTAGTGCTCTTACTCAGCAAGTAAAGACTTCGTGGGAAGAAGCATTAGATATCAAGGAACCAGCAGCAAAGAGAGATGTTAAGAAATTCATCCTAAACTAGAGAAACATCAGCTGAAGTTTACATCATGGGATAAACCAGCAGGTGCTATCAGGAGACAGGAGTAGGAACGTAGTCTTAATTCATTTACTGTTTCTGCAGCTACTCGTGCTGCTTGGATTGAACATATCAGCAAACGGATTGTGTTTTATGAAATACTGTTCAGCTCACACACACTATCAAAATTATTTGAGAGCCATGTGAGTGCTAACAGTTCTAATTGTTCTGAGTGCATGTACTGTTTGTGAACTTCAGAGAAACTTGGGATTTGAGTTTCTCTACAGGTCTTTTGTGTGATTTTTTTTGTCTTTTTTTCAATGGGAGAAAAACAAGCAAACTTGCAGTAGTTGGCTTCGAACAGCTGCTGGTTTTTATATTGTAAATGTGCCTAGAGGTACATGATAGGTTCATCTTATAAATGGAAATTAAATTAAATTAAGACAAAACTTCTTCCTGCCAGTTGAGCCACTGCAAAATCAAGATTCTGCTGTTTCAGGGGCTAAGCCATTTTTAAACTGATTTTCCATCAGTCTTAGAGAGTAGTAATTTAAACTTTTAAGTGTCTCGATACCTCTGAAGCATTTGTTTCTGAAGATATGAACAAGAGCAAAAAAAGGCATGAATTCAAGAACCGATGAAAACCTTCTGATTGTGTAAAGGAACTTAACATTGAAATACATATATAAAATAACTATTTAATTTGCAAATACTAAATCAAAGGTTTAATGCTGATAATGCAATTCATTCTGGTTTTCTTACAATTAAAGGTTAGAGTAAAAAGTATTTACACTAACCTTACAAGAACAAGCTTGCAGAGGATATCAGAACTAAATAATGTGAAGACTCAGTTCACAGAATGAGAAAGGTTGTAGAGGCACATAAATGAGCAATCACCTGTCTAGTTCCTCCTTTCTTAGGAGGAACTTTCTAAAGGAGTGAATGCATTGTAAGTGAGAATATTGTACATACAGTATGTAAATAAAAAGTAGTGATGTTAATGATTGAATACTAATTCATCTTGAGTTTTTGGTGTATTGCAAGATTCTAAGTTGTGCATGACTTGATCCTAACCACATAAAATCGTTACTGCTCCCAGTACTTATGGCTTTTTACTGTGTTGCTAACATGTATTGGTAACTTGAAGGTTTATAGATGTGAAATATTAGTACAGTATTTTTTTGAGTTACAATTATATACACATATTGCTAAAAAACCAAACCAACCAAAATATCCAAACACACCACAGTTATTGAGACGAAGTTCTGTGAAAAATTTGTGTAGAAGGTAAATGACTGTAGACAGTAGTGCTGTTAACATCTAATGGGCAAAAGTAGCTGCTTTAAGCCTTTACTTCATATATCTCTGCTTCTTTTGTTCTTTTTGTAATAAACACTTCCATTTTTGAAGAAGAAAGAAGTTGAGGCTAGCCGTTCTATCAGAAGAAAATATAATAGCTTTTTTTTCTCCCTCCTTTAGGTAAGTGGGTATTAGAAATTACAGTAATTTTGGCAAGAGTTCAAGGGTTAATGTAACAGATAAATAAAAGGAGTTTTCTGTAAATTGAGCCCTGCATTATTTCACTTGTCTTGCCTTTCCAAACCTAACTCATTTAATTTTAAAAAGTAAATACTTAAATTCTTCCTGACAGTGTGCTTTGCTTTTACTATCGTTTATTACTTCAATTATACTTGGTATCACTTAGAACAATCTGCCATTTGGAAATTTCAGTATAGCCTGCAGCTTAGTTTAAAGTCTGGCTGCTATTGTAACATGTACAGCATATGACACTAATGTATCAAAATTAGATTTGATCATCCCTCCTGGTTATATTTATTTCACGTTTCTTTTGTATTCAGTTAACATAAATGTATTAGGAGAGCTGACACATGATGATGGTTATAGAGTAAGAATATTTTAAAGTATTTTGAGTTAAATTTGAAATTTCAGGTAACCTAACAGTCGGTCATTTTTATATATTTGTTCTAATGGAGTAGAGTTTCAAAGCAAGCCTAAAAAAAATCTGTTTGTCTCTTTTATCTCCTCAGGGCTGTCTTCCCGACAACTCAGATTTAAAATGGCTAAAACAGAGCTCTTAATCTCTTTCTCATTGCCACCTTTTCGGATCACCACAGATAACATGACCATTGTGCCTGTCACTTGAGCCCATAGCCTGAAATCATCTTTAATTTGGTCCACTTTCTGGATTCTTACATTCATTCTGTGCTTACGACACTTCTTTTTCCCACCTAACATTTCTTCCAACATAGCCTTTCCATACAAACAGTTAAAATTTATTCTCTGTATCGTAAACTGTTGTTTTGATTGCTGAACCTTCCTTTCTCTGGTCTTGACACTTTCATTCTTGAAGAATGCTGATATAAATGACATTTTCCTAATCTTTAACACCTTTTTACAGCTTCTTTGCATTTGTCCATCTCCATTTTGTGTCATGTCTTATGCTTAGGTAATAAACTCTCTAGGGCAGTTTGGTCTGCATTTAGAGTGTTAGAATACTGGTGTGTAACCTATAGTTCCAGGTGTTTCCAGTGTATTATCAGTTGCTCAAAATATAACATTATTTTAGGACTTTTTATTATTTATATTATTGCAGTGACTTATGTCTCTGATACTGATTTGCACTTTGTTAGGCTTACTGTGATGTATGCACATAGGAAGTTGTAAATTCAGGAAAACAAGGTCAGGAAATAAGTGTGAAGACAACTGATGGTGAGTTTTGAATAACCATTAACACAGAACTCAGTCTTGACAGTTGTCCATTCTCTGTGCACCAAATCCCATTCTGTTAGATAACATTGGGACCACACCTTCTTGGGAAATTAGGGTTTTGTCTTTCCTTAAGGTTTCAAGGAACAGTGGTGGTTGTAGCTCAGTATCTTCGTCCTACTTGTGTCCAGGGCACTGAACTCTGGGATGCTTCCAATTCAATACAAAGAAATAAAGAATCCAGATTAAAATTAAAAGAGGTCAGGCTCTGGCTCTCATGTGGTGTAATAATTACAATGAACGATGGATTCTCAAAATGTTTGCTGTGCTTGTAGGAGATCTTGGTTGTTTAGCACTGCTGAATTTCAAGGTCCTCAAATGAAAAATTGAGAAGAAATTTGAAATTCTTCTTTCTAAAGTGTTTATGCAAAACCTAGCAGATGAAATAAGCCAGGAAAGCTTTTCAAGTCAATTTCAGGTTTTGGATCTCTTCCATGAATCAGGTGTTATTGGTAAGTCAAGTTACCACCATTCACGCTTTTTCAGAAGCTTTGCTTGCTGACCGAGGCGAGGACATCTGAAAGAAGCAATAAGGAGCACTGTGTTAGTAGTGCCAGAGCTTCTTCTCATCTAATCTTGAAAAAAGAACAGAATGACTTATCTAGAACTTAGTTATTCTCCAAACATAAATATAAAATCAGCAACACACAACCTTGTTTTCTTGTCTATTTTGTTAGTCATCTGACCACCTATAATAGAAACAAGGTTTTGATCCTGAGTACTTTTAATTTTGTTATATACCACCATTCATATTCTATACCATCATCCACCTACTTGCACCATCTGATTTTGACTCTTAATCCATTACATGTCACGGAGGTGCCATTCTACATTTTACTCAAACTGGGTCATTGCCAGATAATTCTGGATAGTAATCATGAGGTGAAATACGTTTGTCAGGACTTGGAACACTGAAATAATCTGATTCATTTTCTTTTTCCTCTGAAGAAGTTTCTGCTTTTAGCCTGGAATGTATTCTCATGCATATATATGAGTATTAAGCAAACTTTGGAAAGAAAAGTTGCTGATGGCTTCGGTACACTTGGCATCTAAAAATGTGTCCCATGTCAGTAATCCCTCTGAAATAACCACGCAGTACATTTTTATCACCGCAAAATCTGTATCAGTCTAATGTGAAAGCATGCATTAGTAGTGATGCTCCATCTGGATATCTTTCACAGAAGTGCAAGGACTCATATCCTATCTGATTAACTGCAGGTATCAGCAACAGGTACACAGGGGCAACCTTTGATAAATGAAATTCAGAGGCTGTGATGCCCTCAAGAAGCTGCAATGTATAAACTCTCTATATGTTTTGGATTTTAAAGCTATTTATTTGGCATGTACACTGTCACCATCACTTGTTTCTAACAGTCTATGAGTTTATTGTCTCTGAGTCCAGAGATGGCAAGTAAAAGAGGAATAATTCTTTTAGTAAATAGTTCAATATTGCTGAATTATGAATGGTGCAGTGCAGTGATGATGTATCAGTTCTGCTTCTTGGCAGTTGGTTCAATGAGTTCAGTCAGTGCTCCAGATGGCCGTCCCTCAATATATGATCATGTGGGTTTTTTACATTCCACAACACTTCATGTCCAAACTGATTTGCCTCATGCTTTCTCTTTGGCTAGGCAGCCTCATTCTCCCTGAGCTTTTCACTTGCTCTGAGTGTGAGCCCATCAATCCCTGATACCTTATTATTGTCATATTTCACCAGCTAGTTTGACCGTCGCTTCGCTAAGGAAGCAAAATGGGAATTTTTTTTTTAATCTGATGTGCAATTCCTCACTGACTTCTCTGGTGATAAAGCCAGTTTAAGATGTGACAACCCTGCTTTCCACTCCTGTCATGCTTCAAAAAAAGGTGCCAACAAGTTGTTTTCTTGGGCTATGTTTGAGACCAGTACAGTGAAATGAGCTGTATTTAAAACAAAAACCTGGCATATATTTCCCCTACTTGGATCATGTCTGTGATCCTTTTTAAAAATTATCTCATGCCTGAAGAGAGAAATTGGTTAACTGTGGCCAAAGGAGAGGAGGCCAAGGATAGCAATTTATTAGACAGCGATGCTGGAGGAGACTGAAGTGAAGCTGAGCCTTGTGTAAACTTAAAAGATAGAACTCTGCCCTGATGAAAATCAATGGATGGGGCTGTTCTGGTGCCACAGTGCAAGGTTTCTTTAATAAATGTTTTGCTACAAAACTAAACGGTTAGAAAGAGAAGTTGCTTTTCTGGTGATTTTAGGGGGTTGCAGGGGTTTTTTTGTTGTATATTTTGAAGTTTATCTTATCAAGTCCTCCAAGCTATAGCCAGGAAAGAAAAAACAACTCCGTGTTCTTTGTATCACTCTCTTATTGCTCTTATTGACTTTATTGCTTTCTACAACTACATGAAAGGAGATTGTAGTGATGGGGAGGTCAGTCTCCTCTCCCAAGTAACAAGAGACAGGATGAGGAAATGGCCTCAAGTTACACTAGGGGCAGTTTAGACTGGGTATTAGAAAGAACTTCTTAAAAGAAAGAGTTGTCAAGTATTGGAACTGGCTACCCAGGGAAGTGGTGGAGTTGTCATCCCTGAAGTTATTTAAATGATGCATCGATGTGGTGCTTAGTGACATGGTTTAGTAATGGACTTGGCAGTGTTAGGTTAACAGATGGACTTGATGATCTTGGAGGTCTTTTCCAGCCTAAATGATTGTATGATTCTAAGGTAGGAGAGGTTCAATTTTGCAATTAATTTTCTTTTATGATGTTTGTCATTGTTAAGTGTTATCCAAGGTTCTTGCAGCTGCTGTTTGCACACTGCACATCAGCCATTCAGGTTGCTATCTGGCTTTATTCTAATCTAGTAAAATAAAGCTCAGTGTAGTGACTCTTGTTACAACCAATTCTTTTGCTGGGTTGGGTTTAAGTGTTGGTGCAGGAGCATCCCTAACTAAATGTTGTTCAAAATAATTCAGCCATCTACACAAGAGTCAAGAACAGCTGACTTCAAAAGCACCACAGCCATTGTAGAGTAGGTGTATGTACAATCTGGTCCAGGCAAAACAAATGACATGTTGAGCATCAAAGAAGAGATAGGGTATGGAAACCGCCTGTCCTTTTCCTAGTCCAACACTGAAGAAAATCCTTTTTTTCATAGAAACACAACCCTGTTCTCTAGTCTGATACAACTTAAAGCTGTCAGAGAAGAGCAGAGACAGCTTCTTTTTCTCTTTTTTTCTTTTTTTTTTTAAGTCTGCTACTGACAACTGGTGTAAGCCTTCAGATAAGATGAAGGTAGCATTCCAGGAGGTTTTGTAAAATAAACAAGTGAATAATTGCAATTAAATTTCTCTGAAGACTGTGCATGTGTTTTGCTTTTATTTAAAGTGCAATTGTGTTCTGAAAGTGCTACGGCAAATTGTTGCTTTTTTATATGGAATAGCTTCTTGTACATGCTCAGAGTGGTGTTCATAGGTTACCTGTTAACAGCAGTTCACAGTGCAGTCCTTTGAATAACATCAAGGTGATTGTTTTGACAAATTCCACCTACCTAAAGCTGTGGAAACAAGCTGAAAACTGGGGGTGAAGACAGTTGTCACTAAGTGGTGATGCACTAGGAGATAAAAAAGATATTCCAGTTTGAATTTTCAGTAATAACCCTTACTGGAAAGAATCTCCCATTTAATAATCTGAATGTATTTGATCATTATACATAAAGCCTCTCTCCATTATGTGAATGTTTGTTATCAGATGGTAATGTTTATCAGAAGGACTGTTTTGGATCTTCAATGCAGATAATTCCAGAGTGTCAAGGAATTCCTTAATCTGGTTATATGATTACATCTGAGGATACAGCATGGATTTTGAGGAACCCATTCAGCCATTCTGAGATAGATCAAAAGCCATTTTGTAGTTTGTGGGGGAGCAGGGTGTTATTTTACAAAGGTATACCGGTTTCATGGAAAATGAGCATTTATCTTAGTTTTTCTGGGGGCAATGGAGAATGCAGTAGCCATTCTCCTTTAAAAGTTTTTTGTTTGTGGTAGGCAGTTTGGAATTTGGCTAGAATGATGAGGTTAACTTCTCAGATATGTAGCTTTTAAACAGATTTTCATTTGTGTACTTCAGAAGTTCATACAGAATTTAGTAATTTTCTGCCTATCAGTGATGGCAATCTTGAACACATTTTAGTAAATCGGGTTCAACCACTCTGTATTCTTGAGACAGTATCAACAAAATGTTAGCTTTCAGCAGAAAACAGATATTCACATATCTGTTAACTTAAATAGAAATTAACACCAATGTATAAAAATCTGTAGCACAAACCAGTATTCTCAACTAATATACTGAAATTGTAAAAGAACTGTAGTGTACTTTCCTTATTTTGCTCATTTTTCTTCATGGTTTTTAGCGTGTTTGTCCTTTTAAAATATGTACATTTAATATAGCTGTATGGCTATAGAATATTAATAATATTTAAACTGATGGAATTTTGTCCCTGGTTTTCCAGCTAAGACATTTAGGAAATGATGAAGTACACATTGTCTGGTCAGAACATACTCGAGATTATAGAAGAGGAATAATTCCAACAGAATTTGGTGATGTTCTTATAGTTATCTATCCCATGAAAAACCATATGTTCAGTATCCAGATCATGAAAAAGCCTGAGGTAAGAGTTTGTTTTCTTTTGTGTTTCTTTCATGTGTTTAACATGAACTGAGTTTTGTTTAGAATCTGAGGTTTTGGTATAATAGATTGATCCAAGAAGGTGATGGACATTTGCAGTGGTGGTAGGAGGGAAAAGGATGAGCTCAGTGAGTACAGTGCATAGTAAAATAAGTAACCTGAAATTGTAAAGGCCTGATGCTGTAAAGCATATCTGCTAACAACATAATCTGGAAACAAAGCTAGAATATTCTGCATAGTAATTTAAATGTAACAGTAAATTGTCAAACTTTTTTATTAAATTTGATATATAATCGAGGTAGTTGAATAATGGCCTGTTCCAACTTCCTCCATCCACATCATATTCCCCTTTTTTTCCTCTCAAACCTATTTTTTACTTTCTTCTTAACTCCATACAAGAATTTGGAGATGAATTCAGTAAAGCAAGACCATTTGACCCTTAAGCATATGGACACACATTCTTTCTAATGACTGTTCCTCAAATGTCAGTGCTGACCTTGTTCTTAAAACAGTGGTTTGGGGTAGTGAACACTGACTGAGTAAAAGTAATCATGAATTTTTGTACTACCTAACTTCTGTGTGTGATGTCACTTGCCGTGAATTTCTATACTTTAAATATTAAAATTATTGCTACAAGCACTAATATTAGTAAATGAGGTATGACGGAAATAGGATTACCTCTTTATGATGATTGACTCTATCTATTGATAGGCATGAAATGATAATCAGTCTTGTTATTGTTGGATTGCTTACATTTTTAACTAATAAGTATATTCTTTCTTTTACTACTTTAAGTACAAATAGTTGTATTATTGGGAGCATGCAGGATTAGAAGGAAAGCAAAAAATGCTGAAAACAGAAATTGTTATTAGTCCAAAAAGAAGTCCTTGTATGTGAAAAAAATACCTTCCATTAGGTTTCGGTACTCTCAAAACTACATTAAATGACTAATGGCAAAAATAATGCAGGGATCTAAAATTCCTTTGCCGCATTTGTTTCCTCTTATCAGGAAGAATATTTAGTGTACACTCTGCTCCCTTTGCTGAGCTGATGCACAAATTTTGATGCTCTTCTTGTGCTTTATGTCAGCAGCTTCAGAACTTTATTCACATGTACAGGAAATAAAGATACTTAATACTAAATGTTTGGATTGGGTTTGTTTTTTTTTAATTGCAAAATGATGATTGATTAGAGAGAAACGTAATGCCATAACATAAGATCTATCTGTTCTGTTCACCTTTTGGGGGCTACCTATACTAAATATTGAGGTTTTCCCCTGATCTCACAAATAAGGTTTTACAGTTAGTCCCCAAAGAGGCTAGACTTTCACCATGGATTTCTTCTCTGAAGGGCTTACAGTCTTTTTGTTTAGGTAATGTAGAAGGGAAGAAGAACAGATAGAAGAAAAAAAAGGAAATAGGAGGTGAGGGTCGATACACCAGTAACAGTATGACAGTTTCACACTGGGTTGGTCCTTACAGACGTGTTAAGAACTAGAGCCATTATAAAAAAAATTTTAAGATTCGAATTACTTCTTTTGCTTCCTACCATCTACAATATTATCATCTAGCCTTTCAACCTCATAAACGTCATATGCATGACTGTTCTAGGACTTTTGTGGCAAATATTGGAAATTATCTTTGATGAGACATAGTATTCAAATAGTTGCTTAATTTTTTTCAAATGCTGTGTTATCTGTTGCCAAGGATATCAAGCAGTTATATGGCTGTATATTTCCACAAAAGAAAAGGTCTGACTTGTAACACAATAACTGGTTTGATTATCTAGCAATGAAGAGGGAAAGAGACATATTTTTGAGTGCTCTATTGTTAATGTTGATTGCTAATTGTTATAGCTACGATCTTGCTTTATGTTGAACTTCTTAATTTTTTATTCAGGTTCCATTTTTTGGTCCACTCTTTGATGGTGCTATTGTGAATGGAAAAATTCTGCCTATTATGGTTCGTGCAACAGCTATAAATGCAAGCCGTGCACTGAAATCATTAATCCCATTATACCAAAACTTGTATCCTTTCACTCAAATGGTTTCCAAGGCATATACATTCCCTTGCAGTTCTATAGATATGATCTTCATGTTTTCTTTTTTTTTTCCGATTAATATAAGGAAAATATTTTCTTTTTTTTAAAATGGTGATGGTGCCCTTAGGGAACTTAAACCCATAGAAGAGCATTCGGATGAAGACCACCTTTTTTAATTAAATGAAGAATAGATTAAGTGTTGAAAAATTGCCTGTTTCTAATGTTTTATAACATGGACTTGTCACTTTTTGTTAACAAAATTACTTTTTTGTGTGTAGTCTTTCTAAAAGAGCATATCATGATGTTAATAATCCTTCTTTCCTTAAGATATTAAGTATTTATCCAGTATTAGTGTGACTTAGTTTTATTTTCGAGTTCCAAGAATGCTGCTTTCCTTCAAGGTGAGAAGTTTATTAAACTTCTGTCATACAGATTTTGTTATTCAGCTCAGAATACAAAGTCGATGTTGAAGTCATGTTAGTGTCTTTGTAAATGTGTCAGAAAAAGCTGTCTCTTTGTTGTTGTTGTAACTGTATTTTTGGGGGGGCTGCTCTTAGAAGAATAGATTTATCAACCATAAATTAAAAAACATAAGGTAAGTCAGTCACTTATACCCTTTTCCCTATTTAAGATTGAGTTCTGTTATATAACTATTAGTTAAATCAACAAGAAGTTTTTGAATTTGATAAATTGAAAGATAAGTTTAAATTTTGATCCAAAAGAATTCTGTGCTTAATTTCCAACCAAGCTGGAAATACTAGTACTTGCCATGTGATAGTTTGTTGCTGAAATATTTGTTTTTCTATTGGTGACTGTTAATACTTGCAGAGTTTTGGATTAGATATGATGAAATGGATTTACAGATGAATGATGGATGTGTTTTATGTGATCACATTAAGTGACGTTTGTGCCTTTTCTGTAGATGACACATGTTGATTCATTGTATTTTCATGTTTGGAAAGGTCCGATCTTTCTGTCATTACTCAAGTAGCTTAGTCAAAGAATTTAAAATGTATTATCGTCATCATCATCAACCATCAAAAGTGATGGTTTAGAGCATTATATTGATGTATAGCGATGAGCAATTGGAAAACTATTTACTTTGAAATAGTAAACTTCCAGTACCAAAAGAACCCCACAGACTTGTATGTTTAAACTTCACAGATTATGGAAGGTTTATTAAATTCCTTGGACGTAGCTTGCCAGCTCAATGTCTATGAACCGGCCAGCTCCAGAGAACTGTGCATTGCATTTTTAATTCAGTTCTCCAAACTGCACTTTTTAATATGCATCAAAGCACAGCATGTCATTTATGACATAATGTGGCCTCCATTAAAATGCTGATATGTCTCCTAGTATGGTTAGCATGGTAAGTGGAAAGCATTATGTGTATTTGATTTTTTGGTGGGTTTTGTGTCATCACTTGGTAAGCTTATGAAATACCAGTTGACTGGGCACTGATATTAAAAGGTGGCTTTGTTGTCAGTGGAATTCTTTCTCCATCTGGCTTGGAGAATCTTATATTTACTGTTTGGTGTAATAATTTAAAAATTAAAATGGGGTTGTGGGAACTTCTTTAAAAGCTGTTTGCTTGCCGTGAAATTAGAAGAAACCAAACTTTTCTGGCTTGAATTAGGCTCTGGTGGGGTCAGTTGTGTCAGTGGAGAACAGCAAAAAGTGGTAAACTTCAGAGTCTGGCCTAAGTATCAGTGGTTTAAAAACCTCTTGATTAAAAATGTCGTGGACGTGCTCTTGGTGTTCAACCCATGGCCAGACTTGAGGTCAAGAAGGAATTTCCCTCATACAAGAATGGCTAAGACTGGTGGATGTTTCCTGTAACATGGACATGGTCTGTTATCTGGGAACATTTGAAAGTTGAATCTAATTATGTTCCTGCGATAGCAGGGAGCTGAAGACATTGAGGACTGTCTTTATTGTCCCCTGCTTTTTTCCTCTGGGATATTTTAGCTATGGTTGCAGCAGTTCACTACTGGCTTTTAAGTTTGTAGTGGACTAAAGGGTGTGGGGAACAGGCATATTTTATGGTCTGTGGTTAAATAGCTTTTCTGGAGACACTACCGGAATTAATGTCTCTTGCAGAAGACAGACAGGATTCACTGATCAAGGTAGCCTTTCCTCGTGCTGGAATATTGCTGGAGCAAAGAAAAAGAGGTCTCAGAATGGTGAAAACAATACATCTGAAGAGGGAGGGAAAAGGAAACAAAAAAGCTATTTTTCAGAAGGTACATGAAATTGAAAAGTGAAGCTGATGATCAAGGATTTATGCAAGTCCAGGACCACAACAGTGTCAGTGAAAGAGAATTCTGAAGTGATGTTCTTGAAACTGATCTTAAATTACTTACTTATGAGTGTCTAATATACTGAGCAGTGTTAGTTTATTAGGAACTCAGATGATGGTTAGTAGATATCCAGTTGAATGTGGATGTGAAGAGTACTTGAGACTTGTCAAACAAAACAAATGTCACGCACTACATTTCTGTATTAGCTCTTCTTTTTGCAGTAGTAGCCCAGTAGAAATAGTTAATTTCAAAGCCAGCATCAGAGTACAGATGTCTCTCTGCCTGCAGGTGTGTGGTTTGTTTTATGGTGCTGTGTAATACATGGTGGGCACTTTTTGATGTAGTAGGGACTTAAAGATATGTATGGAGGCCTGTGCTTATCCATTTTTGAAGAATGTTTATAGTATCACATTGTAGATCTTGTGGTGACGGATCCCTGTAAACTCTTAATTAAAGACTGTGTTGATTTGCTTGTGTATGGGATGGGAAAAAATTGGCACTGAGTTTGCCCCTCCTACTTCAAGGAGAGCTTATCTACCCTCCGAGACAGTGCATTTTCTAAGTACAGACCTGACCGAAAAAATCATCTGTCATTTGTAATCAGCAGGGATATTCAGTCCTCTTCACATAACCTGATTGCAACTTTTTCCTTAATGCTCTGGTCTGTTAATCACAATGTGACAATGGTAGTATGTGTGAATGGTATAATAATGGTTGCATGGATACCAGAAATTCTGCTTATCTCCCTCTTGTAGCCATCTCCAACTTTGAGTATGTGTTGTACGGTCTGAAGTAGCTTTCTGAGACTGACATATTCTGTCAATCGCCTTCCTCTTTCTGACATTATTTTGACATTTCTGATAGGATACTTAGATAGCAAAACACTTTGAAGCTTTGATTTGGTTCATGATTTTTAAAGGTTTTATCTGCTCTGTGGTTTTATTCTTTGCTCAGAATACTATAATATGTTTCCATATGGTCATGTTCTAAGATTAAAAATTTTCTAAATTTATCAGCAAACGTTAGTCATGCATGGCAGGTGTCCTGCTTTATTTGGTTCTTGACATGCTCGTTGCTGCAGCTGTGTGAAGAGAATATTGCTATTTTGGGTGGAGTTTTTGCATCAGTGTGTAGAATTTGCTTTAGTTTCTCCTTCAAGGATTCTCTGGTCCCCCAATAATTTTTGTTGGTTTGGCTCTCTTGTACCAGTAGCCCCTCAGGCACTGGTGGCATACATGCACACAGAAGCAGGTGACAAACACAAAATACTTGTGGTGTTTTGCTAGCGAAGCAGCAGTAACCCCCTCTCTGTCTCATAGCTGATGTGTTTCTTCTTTTCATTGCGTTTACCATTGTCTTAAGAAGTGCATGCTTATCTCCTGAGTATGCTCCACCTGCATATATGCTAGGAAAACTTCTAACACTCATAAATGCAGGTGCAATAATGGAACTAAATGTTGAGAACAATCGTTTTCACTATCATGGAGAAGAAGGTCAATATTTAGGGATTGTTAAATACTCTTTATTTACTAAATTGCATTGAAATTCTTGATATGAATAGTTTTATTCATGGCTTATGTCTCAGAGCAAGCACTTTGTCACATTATGAATTCAGAATCAACCATGTGTGGGAAATGGATCAATACTAAATATTTGGAACATGAGAAATTGTGGCTTCATATAAAATTTTATTTGAACTTCCTGAATAAACAACGGATATCAGCCAGATGCCAAGAGGTACATCTTGACTTAGTGGGCACCTTCAGTGATCCAATGTTTTACAATTATTGCAACAAAGCAGGACAAATAGTAGAAACCTTGTGGGAGTGAAATTGCAATTGTGAAACAATTAGTGTCACTTTTTTCATTGTACACAAATTCTGGAGTGTTAACAATTATTCCAAACTATCTGCACTTCAGATAGTGCATTTCAGACACTGTGCTTTCTGTCTTAGTATTCCCCTATTACAGATGCTACCTAAGACACACAGTAAGAAGCTAGACACACAGTAAGAAATCCTCTTCAACATCTTTTAAATCTGAAATTTATAGACTTTTTAGAATACCTGGAATATGCATGACTGTTTTATCCTTAATCATCATAGCATAATTTTCACTTCTTTCTAATAATCTCCAAAGTCTTTGACCTAGTGCCAAGAACTGGCATTTCTTTTCAGAGATTTTTTTTTTTTTTTTTTTTGGTCACATGAAACCAATTCATTTAAATAACAAAAAAATAATGCTGCTTTAATTATTCCATCTAAAAGACGTTATAGAACAAATCTTAATCTGAAAGATTTGATAAATTAATCTTTGTTATCAAAACTGAAAATTTGACATACTCCTAACTTTCTTGATATTGTATGACTTATCAGTTGGTACTTGATGTATTGTAACTAATCTTTTGACAGTTGTCTTCCAGAGATAGGGAAGGTATTAACCCCATATGGTGTCTGACAAGGCAGTAACTTCTTTTTGAATAAAATAATGTCTGTGAGTGGTTTGTTAAAAGTTTGCTCTGTATTAGAAACTGATTGCTCAGAGGCTTTTTTTCTTGAGGTGATACTCAACTGCCCCAAGAAAGGATTTTATTAGAACTGGTAGTGTTGCTGTTTGTTGTGCCTGCTTGATCATCTCCTGCCTCAAGATAAAATTGCAGGCACTGGAAAAGTGAGGAAAGTGTTCTTTATTAATGACATGCAGTGAGCAAAGGGTATTCTTCAGATTTCTGGCTACATTTGTTTCACATAATTAAGAATATTTGTTTTATTTGCATTTTCAAACTGTAACTTTTGAAGATTTCTCTCTAGTACAAAAACTTAGAAGTTAAACCTGCATAGCACTGATTTTGGCAGTGCCAGTCTCCCTTCATCCAGTAAGTTTTCTATCTTAAAGCTCCATGAGCATTTGTAAGGAAAAAAGTGAATAGGGTGACACTGCATCAATGACAACTGTGTATCAAATGGGAGAGGCACAAGGGCTGCTCACTCTCGTAGTTTTGGTGTAGTGAAAGGAATAATGCATGAAATTATAATTGCTCTCCTAGTATTTTCTGGTTTAGAATTTTTTTCATCTGCCATATGCCAAGACTCTGCAAAGTTTGCTGTATTTCTGGCAATACATTTTTGATACAGGACATTTAATAACGTTTTAACATACCTGTTACTCATTTTTTTCTGTCCTCACAGCTGAGAAGATAACAACATTAAAATAACACCTGATAAACTTTTTTAAAATACTTCATATGTTTTATACAAATTATTTAAAATTTCAGAATTTCAGTGAATATTTATTCCATCCCTGATGCCTACCATTGTAGCCTTATCTGATGTGATTTCAAGTAAGAGGCATGGATGAGTTCATCCTATAACCCCTGCTGTTTTTTCCAGAAGAAAATACACTTATTTCTGAAACCTATTTTACTGCTTAGCAGTGGAAATTGTTTTCCTAGTTCAAGCAAGAATCATAAGGTACAGAATATGATGTTCAGTCTTCTGTGTACTTTGAATTGCCCAGTTGTGCTGTTCTCCCAAATCCTGGTTCTGCTGACAACTTATTTGATATTTTAATAATTATAAATGTGATTGATAAATTAAATGCCTGCATACAATGATGTAACATGAAAAACTGAAGATTTCCAAGACGAATATGAATATATGATTGTTTGAATGGACTGTTCAGGTATTTCAATTTCAAGGACTCATGTAACAATTTCTCTGCACATTATAAGAAACCTAAATATAAGAGGAAAGTCTTATATCTCTATATATCCCTATAGAGTTGTGTGTCTGTGTGTCTCCTCGCAGATATGCAATGCCTGTAATAGCTATATCTTTATTACCTTTACACTACTTTTCCTCTGAAGTAATACACCAAATTAATGTATTTTCCTGTGATTTCACAAGTATTTTTTAACAAAAAGAGACTGTTGTAAGGAAAATTGCGGGGAAAACACCAGAAAGATATAATACCAGGTTACTGGTGTGACCATGAATGGCTAAAGTGCTCAGAATGACAAACCACTAATGTCAAAAAAATCAAAATGCGCAGTACTTAAATAACTGATGCATTTAAGAAAGTTCATGTTCAAGATTAATGCTTTAATATGTTATACAGCAAATTAGTATAGTTTGAAATATCTTATGTAAAGGAATTGTATACACAATGACTATGCAGTGTACTAGAATAATCTAAAATAACTTCTGTATGGATAACATCACATTGAAGTTTGCCCAATTAAAATAAGGCTAAATAAAAAAAGAGGTAAGATTCCAAAGCATAAATTGTGCTATTTATGTTCGTTAAGTATGGTTTGAAATCCTGTCTTAGGGACATCTTGCCTAACTATATATCTCATGCTGCTCAGTAAATGAGAAGAGTATTGATTGGCATATGCTGCTTAAATCGATCACCTTGACAGCCAGAATTACAGTAATCTGTCAGTATTAATGACTATCTTTCAAGCCTTGATACCTCTCCTTTGCTTGTCTCGTCTTGCCTCAGTTCTGTTTGAAGTGCATTTTCTTAAAACCTCTGGTTTTGTCAGGGTAGGTACTTTTGTAGGGTTTTTTGTCCCCTGAGTCCAATTTATTGGCTTGATCATGCAATTAGAGTTAAAATGCAGCACCAGGGAGCAAAAGTAGGCAGTGTTCTGAGTAACAATTGGACCTCTGAGGTAGTGCAAGCCTGTTCTCAGCCATCATTTATTAGTTACCTGTTGAAAGAATAGGATTGTTTTGCAATGAATAATTCCAAAGCATCACTTTAAATGCCTTTGATTTTAGCCACTAGAGACAACTGATTGAGCCAAAATTTGTGATAGGCTTTTAAACTCTTGCCTTAGTGTTTGTCATATACACACTTCAAATAACTGCTGGAGAAATACTTGCAGATGTGTGTACCAAGCTTCTGCGTTTGCTACGTTTTCATGTAGTGAACATAATTTCACAAAATTTCATTTGGTTTTCATGCATTTTTAATGGGAGGAGTGAGTTGAAGTGTGACATTGTATTGTTGATTGCATCTCTTTGAGTGTGATCATCCAGACAATTCCTGATCCACCAAGTGGTCCATCCATCACATCCATGTCTCTCAAATTTAGAGACAAGGATATTGTGTTGGACAGTGTCAGATGCTTTGCACAAATCCAGGTAGATGACATCAGTTGCTCGTGCCTCATGCACCAGCGCTGTAGCATTGTTGTAGAAGGCCACCAAATTTGTGCATGATTTGTCCTTAGGACAGCCATGTCAGCTGTCTCGAATCACCACCTTATTTCCCATGTGTCTTAGTATAGCTTCCAGAAAGATCTGCTCCATGACCTTGATGGGCCCTGAGGTGAAACTGCCTGGCCTGAAGCACATGTTAAAGAGGTACAGTTTAAGCACATGAGTTTAATAATGCTATTGTTATCACAAGATATCTACAACATATTTTAATTAGCAGTACAGCTTTATTTATTAGCTACTCTTCCCTAATGAAATGCATGACACTCTCTTCGAAGTGGCAAAAACACAAAATACCAAGTGCGCAAAACTGATTGACTGTAGTAATGTAGTTTTCTACTATTAATTGCACTTACAAAGACCTGAGTGCTCTGTTAATGTTGTGGACAGTTATGGGGGAGACTCAAATCTGTACTGTTTGGAAAAATACATTCTAGATTATTTTACTTTTACATTCTTTCATAAATATAATTTACCCATCTGAAGGAGAAATATTGGTTCTACTGATTTCTCTGCAAAATATGGGTAGGCTTATGCTGGTAGCATTCTGTTTTAGCTTAGAAGGAGGGCAGTGAGCTATCCTGAAAAGCAGTGATGTGCTTTATCAGCCTCCTAGAACTTCTGAGTCTGGATATGTCAGTAGCGATCACTTGAGGGAAGGGAATTTTTCTTTGTTACAACATATTTTTAAGGGAGAAAATTTTTGTATGTTGTAAGCTGAAAGTTAGTACTGGAATTACTCATTATAAAATGTGTTTTAAAAGTCTATAAATCCCTTTTTTTAAACAAAAATTTGCATGGAGAAGGCTACGAGTCCTTAAACTGGAATGAAAAGGACAAACTAATCCAATGTTACGCAGAGTTGATTGCCATGTGTGTAACACAAAGTGACAGGTTTTTTGTTAATACCTACTTAACCTTATTAATTAATTAAACATTTTGGGTAACAAAAGCCCTTTGTTACAATGTTAAGACTCTTGCCCCCTTAAGGTGTTAAAATTCATACAGATTTCTTTGATACCTCTCAGAAGTCTGTGAATAAAAGCCTGGAAGATTAAACAATTTTTCCTGACATTTCTAAGATGTAAAGAAAGAAATGTTTTTAAACTATTTAAGCCCTGCTTTTACATTGCAAAAAACAGCATTGTGTATTGATTTAATCCTTTTCTTGTCATAAATTCTCATAATAGATAAGGGATGTGCAAACAACTTGCAAGATTTGTATGTTGAAACAAAAAAAATGTATATATAAAATAAGTATATGGCATTGCATTTGGTTGATTCTGATATTTAAATTGGTGAGAAATGTGGGAGATTATTTATAACAACCAAAACTGGCAAAACAATAATGGTTGTGAGATAGAGTGATGTTTTTGGATGAGTTGAATAAGATATTGGCAAACTGTTTCTGCATCATTCTGCATATGGTAATCAAAACAGTTGGGGCATGCTTTCCAGTGCCAACAGAGGGATTAGAAGATCATAGGTACCAAAAAAAAAATAGATTAGTAGAAACTAGCACATTGGTTGGCTTTGTCCTCCTACAGGTCTCTTATTTCAGTTCCTGAAAAAAGGGTTTGTGTATAATACCTGGTGGTATGTGGAAATATCTAGCTGGAGATGGAATGTACTTCATGTAAAAATATTCACCAGGGTCAAAATTATAACAATAAAGGTTGTAGTTTATTCTATATGTGCCACATACTTAGTAGAAAAATGGAATAAGCTAACATAAAGCAAGGATTAAAAGTTAGTGTTACAGTAATTGGAATTACCATATGGCAGTCTGAAGGACGTGAGTCCTAATCATAGCCTGGCCAATCAAATTATTCTCAATATACTTTCTAGACATTGAGAAAATAGTTTAATTGCAGATTAACTGCACCTGAATAGATCCATGGGTCACAAATACATCTCTCTCCTTCTGAATGCTTCTCCTCCCAAACACAGAAGAATGCATGCTATTAGAAAATCGTTTAATTTCGGCTTGCTAAACCGTAGTTACCATCCATCTGTTCATGTCAATTGTGGAAAAAGGTCAGTTTTCAGCAAAGCCATGCATTTCACAGAAGGTATGTGAAGTGAAATTTCACAGGGGACATGGTGGATCCTGATTCTTAGTGATAAACCTTGGGGGCCAGCAGGGTTGGCATATGGTTCAGCATGATATGAAGGCTTGGGTTCCCTGGCTTCACTTCTTTGGCGTGGAACTGATAAAACCTGGCTCTTAAGTATTGTTTCACTGGACACCAATCATGGGCAGCAGGAACTGCCCACTTAACTCTCTGTGGGAAGGAAGCCCAGGCTGTGTTCACAATAGTACCATTGTAGTGCTGCAGACTGCTCTCAACAGCTTGACAGCATTTGGGAGGAGGGCAAAGGGGCTGCTTTGCTAATTGCTGTTCAAAATATAAAAAGAGGGAAATATCTGAAAATTCATATTTGTTTTCTTCATTTAAATAGAAGCCTGACTTTGAGTTTTAAAAATAATTTTTAAACTTGACTTTACTGCCCTCCAAAGAGGCTTATAAGTAGATTGTCTGCTACTGGTACTGCAGCAACCCAAGGTAAAGAGAAAACATTCTCATCAACTATAGAATTTAAAAAAGGTAGTTGTAAAGTTCATTACAGTACAGATTAGAATTAATGACAATTTCTCATTAGAGAAGTTTTCTTTGTTATTAGTAGTGTGGAATGGCAAATGAACACATACCTGTATGTGCAATCTTTTTATTGGACAGTATTTAATACTAATATAATTTTTATTTTTGTGATTTTGCAGTTTGTAGTGATTTCTTTATGAAAAGACGTTTGCTGGTTTTTTCATCAATTAATATGTCTATATATGCAGAGAAAGTATTTAAAGTAGAAATTTAAATATTTGAATGCATGAAAACAGTAAGCTTAAGCACTCATGCTAATACCAGAGAGCAGAGAACTAGTTTTGCTTCTGTATTCTTTACACCTATCAACCTTAATTACTTGAGTTAAAACTGGTGTAATGCCAGATGTCAGAATGAGGATAAATCCCTCTCCCAACATCAGGAGTTAGTTTGTGGGGTTGCAGCTCCCCTCTGGCCTGTAGTATTCCACATTTGTTGCAGTCATCACTTCAGCCCACACCATCTCTTGTTGGTGTGTTTGGTACAACAGCTTTAATAAACTTCAGTCCCATGGCCGGTGGCCCTGCGCCTCCCCTGCTGCCTCCTGCAAACCTACAGCTGCCAGGTGAGCGCTTCTGTCTGACCGCAGGAGCAGCGCTCCATCACTCCAGAGAGCCTGAAGCAGTGGCAGCTGTAATGGGCTTCAAAACAATTAGGACAACATACCTTATAGATTCACTGATTCCCATTTTGGATACATTAGTAAGACAAATCCTCCCTGTAAGTTGGAGTGGGAATTCTGCCTGCATATGGGCTTCAGCACTGTTTTCTTCCGTGCTTTGTTTTCATGTCCGTAGCCTGTTACTAAAATGTGGACGAGTGGAGTATTTTTAAATACTGTCATTATTCTTCTAACCACCCAGCCAAAGTTACAGTGTTGCCCTTCCAAGCCTGCTAGCCATTTGATCTGACTTTTTAACTTCATGCTAAAATGCAGTCCAGGGTTTGTAGAACCAACAATACACTATAAATGGTACTGAAACTGATACTTTCTGCTATATGTTTGTATTAATATGCTCCTGTTATATTTCAAACAGATAATTCATTGAATGCCCATTCTTCCTCTTACTGCAGAGTAGATTATATTTAAGTCAAGATTAATGGATAGATTCTGATGTTAAAACCCAGTCTCAGAGCCTGTTGTTCCCTAGAGGCATATAGTGCATTAGTTTAAGCCAATGTGCTGCTTATCATAGATACTCTGACACTGTCTTAAATGACAGTTCGCTGTACTTTGTAGCTGCTTACTCTGGTAATAAAATCATTATATTGTGTTCTTGATAATTACAATATTAAATAGAAACTTAATTGGATTACTGCACATTTAGATACAGATAGTTCTTAAGTAATTGTCCACTGTAAAATTTCTGATACTCATTTTTTCTCTCATGCCGTGTGTTCTGTCAGAGTCTAAGCTTAACATGTAGTTCAGTCACCTTAGATGAAAAAGTGCTGAAAAGAAATCTGCAGTGGGATGTTTTGGTGCAAAGGAGTATATTTTATCATACAGGTTTTCACTTGAACTTTGTTGGTTTTTAAATCTTTCCAGAAGATGCTCTCGTTTGCCAAAGGCCTTAAAATAAAATAACTTCTGGGTTCTACAGAGTTGAAGAATTTGATAAGTAGTATTAATCCTGATTTTTTTTCCCTTAATTTTGAAATTGCTAGAAGTCTGAGCATAATTTTTGTCATTTTTGCTGCCTAAGCAGATGAACAGTATTAGAATTAATTAAGTATTTCTTTTTATATGATTATCTTAAAAAGAAGCCCAACTTCTTATATAATTGGTTTTTATATAGTTTATATTCTAAAGAATATACTGAAATTAAAATTTATTTTAAGTTCAGTTCACTTGCACTTTAATTCTACATATCTTTATAAGCCTTCTGTAAAAGAGCTTGGTGCAGAGTGGTTACATTTTTCATTTCATAATTGAGTGTTTTAAGTGGTTAAGCATAGTCCAAATTTTATCCAATTCCAGCTTGTGTTAGTGGTGCTCCACTCACACTGCCTTAGCACCTGTTATGGATTTTGAGTCATCTGGCAGCCCGTGGGACTTAGATAAAGAAGTACCAGGTGTCCTGCCTGTCTCTTAATTGAGACGCAATGTAAACAATATAGACTTGGCAATATGGTTATAGAAATGGATTAAAGCCCAGCTTTGTCTGCACTGATGAATCACAGCTTTTTCTTCCTAGAAGATGTTATAAACCACTGATGAATTTAGCAAGCTGTAAGATCTGGTGGAACAGCATAAAAGTAAACAATACAAGGATTTTCCTAGAAGGGCAGTGTTGCAGAATGTTAAATGTATTGGGTTTTTTAATGAAAATGTAAGCATCAGTTAGAATTTCTTGCAGTAATTAAGCAATTTTGAAACTGCCCACACCGTAAAAATGAAGAACCTTACATAAATTCAGATAAAGTCAATGCCTTTCAATATGTAGTGTATTAGTAAGCTAGGCAGAAAACAATACCATTAACTCAGAGTACTCAATGGCTGCAACTTTATCTAGCCTGCACTTAATTTGCAGGACTTTTAACCATATAACCATGGAGTAGATATAATGTTAATTTTCTCCTTTAACTGTAAGATAAGTAATGTTAGATAAAAAAACTCCTCCAAATGGCAAAAGTACCTGATAACACTTAATTTATCACAGATTTATTTAACTGTTTAGTATTGTAAAAAATTAAAAGTAATATTCATTATATTTATTCAAAGAATGATGCAACTATGTTTTGGGAACAAACTGCAGTATCTGGAATGATGGGATTAGTTTGTATAGATTTATCTATTATATATTCTCTTATTCTCTTCATGAAGAAATATACCTCAGAAATTGCCTCAAAAAGCCCTTCGCAGTTACAACTTGAGTTGAAAAAGAATGTCATTAAATATGTTAGATAATACATTTTAGGCTTGCTTAAATTCTACAGTCTTGGTCTGTTACTTGTTTTTCATATACATTCTCATTTTATAAGTGAGATATCAACATTAATTCGTAGATTGTAACATATACATTACTTACTAAAATTACTGATTTTGAATAATTAGTAGAGCCCCTTGTGCAGTTTTAAAATATTTTCACTAAACGCAACATGCAAGTTTACTTTTGAAATACATCTTTCATTTCTCTGAGGTTTATGTTCTGTTTCTATGAGTAAAAAAATATATTGTTACATTGTATTGCAAAACAGCTGTCTTGAAAATATGGTTCAGTAGGAAAAAATCACCTTAAAAGACTGTAAAATTTTTAATTCTTTCACCTGATTAGTAGTGACAAGCATAGTAATTTTTTTTCTTCTCTTTTACCTAAATAACTTGCCTGTGATATGAGGAAAATGAACTGAATTCTGCCTTATGAATCATTTGTGTTGTGGCTAAGTCCAGTTGTATGTGCAGAAGCTTCTTTCATTTAGAGCATAGCTGTGTAAACAGATGTACCTAGATAAATGTTTATTTGCCATTTTCAATATTCGTAGTATTTAAGAAACACGAAAGAACCCAGACTGACTTTGAGATATCAAGGTGACTTCAGTAAACAGAAGATACAGCTGGAAGAAAAAAACCCTCTTTATTTGTATACTGTGCAAACTATATGTGGAAATTACTGAAATGCAATAAGTAGGAAACACCATGATACCACTTCTACAGAGTCACTTTTCAGAATATAAGAGAACTTTAACTATTCCTCTCAGTGTGGCCAGTTGATACTGATCACCCACCTACATCCAAAATGCAGCTGCTTGCAGGGCTTCCAGCACTGGATCAATAGCAGCCCAACTTACATCCTTAACTCTTAAGAGCCAACAAAGACTACAAATTGCTGTGACTCAGTATGAGTTCAGCTGGTTTGAGAACCACTGCACAGTCTCTTCTTTTAGAGTGAGAATTCCCAGAAAAAAAATCCGTTTCTGTGATGTGTGGGTTTTGTCCAGTGTTCCTGTAGAAGTCAAATTCTGCTGGGGCTAAGTTTTCCTTTCAGCTTAAAACCTTGATCCTAACCTGTACTTGTTATCTGTATAGGGGAGGCAATTCTTCTTTCACACTTTGATGTCAGGAATTGAAATTTACTAGGAAAATGTGCCCAATAAAATCAATTCTTTCATCATTTTAAGTACCTCAGACTGTACCAACTAATTCTGTGGGGTTTGCACACCTTTTCAGGCCAGAGAGCAAAAAACTTAAAATCTCCTGTCACTGTGCTTCTCTGTTTCTTTTTTTACTTTGGTCCCTGTTATCCTAGGAGCATTTTTGTATGTTGACAATACTACAGATTTGCGGGTTTTTTTCTATTAAAAAATGATGTGTGCTTCTAAATTTGCTGATGGGGCAAATGTAGTAAACAAGAGAGTTCCTTCTTACGTAGCTTTTCTTAAAATATTGTTAATCTCTTTTATATAGATTGTGTATATGTGCAATTAAAAACCTGTTGCAGGTGTCCATTGATCCTGCAAGAAAGTATCTCTGGGTGCAGGATTTTCATTTTCCGGATAAGGATGGAGCAGCAGTTCAGTTTCTGCTTGTCTTAAATTATTTTCCAAATGCCTGGCTGACAAAGTCATGCTCTCCACAATCATATCAATATATATTGACTTCTTAGATTATTTTGCTAACAGTTGGAACTGCCAGGGATGCAGCTGTACATGTATTTCTGAGAGTAGTTTGTAATTTAACCTGAAAAAATCCATCTTGCTATTTAGAAATGTGTGTTCTAGCTTTTTTTCTAAGATCAGGGCAATCATTAAAACCTTGTCATTTTTTCCTAGCTCTGGAACCAAAGCATCTACATACCAATATAGTTATATCATGGTATACTGTACATGTATGCTGCACATATATGCAAATATGCAAGTATGAGGAGGGAAGATTTATGAATAAAGCTTTCATGAAAGTGTCTTACTTCACACTGCTGAAATGGTTCTTTGTTTCATAAAGTAAGATTTCTTCTGAATCACAGGAAAAGTACATGCTCATCTATGTAGTCTAATCATTATGATACTTTTCTGGGAGAGGAGAGTCCCTGGATTCCAGTCCATGCTCAAGAGGCATTTGTTATCAAATGGTTTTTGGAGCAGGCAGTAGAATTTCTTCTCCAGCCTATTTAAGAATCTAACACTTGGTTGTTCTGGTAATAGATTACATAGTTGTGAAGTGCTATATCCTTAAATAAAGTCTTGGAAATTTTATTCCATGTTTAAACTATTTTTTTCTTCTTTTTTTCCAGCCTCAGGTAATGTCATTTTAGGATTGGTGTTCCATCAATGACTCTAGCAGTAATCATGTGGCCACTCCTTAACTAAAAAATACTAGATAGATTTATTGTAATGCATTCTAGTCAGCTCTAAAACTGAGAAGCGTGAAGAAGAATGGAAAGAAAATGTGTAGTCAGAATGACACACTAAATTGTAAAAAATCAATAATCATAGCAAAGGGAGAGTTTGTGGAGGGTATTGTTTGTGGACACTTGCAGAGATCTGGTGCTACACGTGAGAAGCCACATAAAAGAAAGTACAAAAGTGCCTTTCCAAAAATGTCAAGATTAGTGAGAGTGACTGCATTAACCGACTGGAGGCAAGTGGTTTTGGTAAAATTGATGGAATAAGTATGGACTATCAAGTTCGAATTAGTAGCTGCATTTGTGCTAGGGAGTGGCAGACTGATGGCAATGTCTGAGAGAATGCACCATCTAAGTAGTATATCCAGAAAGTGGGTTCTGCAGTGCTCTGAGTAGATTAAAAAAGGATTAAAAATGCATTTATTTAGGCCAGAGAAAAGGATATGGCAGTAACTTAGATGTGAGGTGAGAACCTAGGTAATTTGTTCAGGTAGATGGCTAGAAAAAGTTTTAGCTTAGATAATGCGTAAAGAGTCTGCGAGATGTAGATGTATTTTGCCGTAAGAATCTTGGAAGTGATACAATCAACAGAGATGGAGAGCTGTTAGGTGAAGACATGAGATGATGTTTTTCAGAAAGATTAGGCATAAGTAGGTGATATGACAGCCCGGCTTTCAGTGCTTGTTCCCAAGTGCAAATCAACAGGTCTAATAATGGAAAGTACAGTATTTTCAGAAAATAGATCTTTTCAGATAATTATTAATAGAAATAATTACAGATTTAGAGAATAAGTAAAAGGGATTGTAATGCAAATTAAATATTAGCTGGAGTGACTACAACCTGAGTGACCTGTAGAGATATGATTCCTAATTCTTTCTGGTACTGATTCTATTTTTCAGAACAGTTTCTTCTGAAAAAGTACAATGAAGTAATTAGATTTTTTTGTTACACTTTTTTCAGTTATGCATCTGCAAGTTTTTAGCTGACACATTTGGGCGAGTGCCTGTATAATTAATGTATATCATACATTTTCATCCATTTTGTTTTGTTCCAGTTAGCACCTTCTTCAGAAGCAAAAAACTCACAGTACTGTTGTTTAAGTGTTTTGTCACCCTCTGTGCCAGTCTTTCTCCATTGGTTTGTCTGTGCATCCTTCCCATTCCGTCTTAATTGCTGATGCCAGTGGCAACATCCACTCGAAGTAAGAACACAGCTTGCATTGCCCTATTATTACTAGCCATTGAGTTTGTATGTGCCACTCAATCTGTAAGTGTTAATAAGTCTTTCCTAGAGAGCAGTGTTTTAAAGAAATAAATGTCTAGCCTATTAGAAGTAATGTAGAAATTAGCTACCATGGGTATATGGTCACTCCTGCAGACAGTTGCATTCAAATACAGTGTATAACCAGATAATCTTAGCCACAAAAGCATGTAGAATTGGAGTTTCAAAATTACTAGGATGTTCTCAAAATACAAAAGAATAAAACATGAAAGTATCTCATCTATGCAGTCTCTAACAGAGAAACAGAGTTCTCCTGAGGAGAGTGTGTAATGTCTTAGTGCGGAATAGAGCAAGCTTTGGACTTGGCGTTTGCCTCAGACTTCTGTTTTATTTTTGAGGTGGGTTATGTTTTTGACAAGCTGCAGACGGTTTTGTGGATTGTTAGGATGAGCAGCAACCCAGCTAGCTGAATTACTTCTCTCTGGGTGTACTAAGTGTGCATTTGAATTAGACTTCTAGAACTGATATAAGCATATCCTCTTCACTGTGTAACAAAAACATCATTATCGTCCTCAGTCAGCATCTATCTCGAGACTTCTGTATTTGGTTAGGAGATATGTACCAAGACTGGAGAATAAGAATGTCCTTGTCATGTTCAAAGCAGTAACTTTCCTTCATTTTGCCTTATTTGTGTATAAGCTTTGGATATAATAGGATAAACTAAAAGGTTTCCTTTAGAGACCTCTGAAAGTAGAGCATTTTAAAAGCAAGTAGGTGTCTCTACCCTACTTTTTCATGAAACATTTTACCCATTCAAGCAGACTTTTAAAAACAGCTTGTTTTGATAGCAGGCTGTTCTCCTGTGGGCCTTCAGCCTTTGCTTCCTGGCAGCACCTTTGGTGCGAAAAGAGAGTGATCAATTGGGAGACTATCAGTGCCAGCATGCATAGAGTGATAAGTTAACACACCACTGGGAATTTCTAGGGCCCACCAAGATACTTCACTTCTAATGTGCTAACAAGCTCATTTTTCTACCTCTTGCCTCTTCAGTTATTTTTTTTTTCTCAGAAGAGCTTAGAAGTTGAGTGCATCAGGCATAATGAAAAGCTCTGTAGGAGGGAGAAGCAATAACCCCATTTTTCCCTTTTCAGCCAAATAGAAAATTAGTTTCTGGTAATACACAAAGGCCAGTATTTTTTGTGCAAGGGGCACTGCTGTGAATCAAAGGACTCTATTAACTGCAGAAAATTCAGCAGCTGTGAATCTCCCCCAAAGAAAAAAAAGTGCTTTTCAACAAGTTGTGAGATACGTAGTATTATTTAGACTTCAACCATCAGTTTCATCCTCTACCACTTATACATAGCCTCTTAAAAACTGTGCTATATTACTGTCCTCTGTTCAGGCTCAATACTGTGTTTATCCCCCAACCTAAGAATCGTTACAATGGGAGATTTTTTATATTTTCTCTTGTCCCAGTGCTTCTATTATAGCTTCTGCAAACTGAGGCTTCTGCTGTGGTTTAGCTGTCTCTGGATTCAGAAAGAATTCAGAGGATGGATTTTGGAGGGAAAACTGTTTCCCAGTTTCACTATGTAACCAAGTTATGGTCTAAGGAAATATGATAGATACAATTTTATTCACTGGAACTTTTTTCTAGATAATATGTTCTCTATATTTTTTCATATATAGATAGACTAAAATCTACAGTAAATATTGTACAGAAAAAAACGCAAAAAAATTGAGTAGGAAAAGTTCTGTAATTGTAGAAGTGTAGTTTTGTAAGATAGTATGAAGATTATTGTTTCCAACCTTAATTTGGTGTTGGGAATTTAATTGCTTATCGTAACTGAAAATGGTATCATTATTGATTTTAGATGTTATCACTAGTAATTAAAAATGCTTATCACATACAATACAGTTTTTATGTTTGGATTGCTAAAAAATATGTGCAAGATGAGCATTATCTCCATTTCACAGGTGGTGAAATTGAGTCAGAAGGGTAGTTTCCTCACTGTCCCTGATTCCCCCAAAAAGAGCAGCAGACCTGAAATCAGACCCCAGAACTTTAAAGAAACCTATTTTAAGTTCATTCCTCCACAGCATGCTGATTTGTTTGGGTATTTTTTTGGAAAACAGAACTATGTAAGGAGAAAATTATCTCACTATCTGCAAATAAAATATGAAAAAAAAATGGGCACAAGTGTAAATGTCAGGAGAAATTTCTGATCGTTCTGTGTTTCTGTAAGATAACTGGAGATGGTTTCCCTCATTCAACATAACTGAGTCCAGCTGGAGGACTCTGAAAGTTGTGTGGGAAAAGGTTAACTGATTTCTCAGTTCAGCAACTATACAACATGAAGTCAGCATGGTAGTTTTTCTTGATAATTGTATGTTGCTGCCTGCTGCTCTACATTTTGACAGCCATTTCCATAGTTGTTTTCATGAACAGCAGAAATATTCTCTCTTTTTCTCGCGCTCTCTGTGCTAACAGCACAATCGGGCCTGCTGGAACAAGAAGCCTGGAGAGGGTTCTTCAAAAACAACAACACTTCAAGATACCAGTCTCTTGTCAGTAATATTAGAGGGGGAGAACACAGGAAAAAAGAAGAAGTACAGTATTTTACTGTCACTACCCTGCCAACACCCTGTTAACCAGTATTTAAGGGTCCTGTGGATTATTTACAGATATTCTTGCTTGTTGTAATGACATAATTGACAAGGTGTTTTTCCCAATACTGAAATTTCACTATATTTGTCTTAAATGTGTGTTTAGGGATTATGAAAGCAGTTTATTATGGAAAAGTGCAAGATCATTTATTTTGTTAATGCTAAGGTATGTTTCATGCTACACCTCCTAAAAATTGAAATTTTTTTGTATTTAATTGTGACCAGAATACAGGCAAATTAGTTACTTAAGAGAGTATTTAAGTTGCTGTTGTTTGTAACCAATTTCAGGAAGTTTTGCATCAGACATGAAAAAAATACAGTTGAATCATAAAGTTTACATTAATCATGTTTATCTTACACTTAATATTATGTCAGTGCATATCACAGTCTTGTAAAGAATTAAAAATAAGTGTGTACAGTCACTGAAATACATGATATGTATTTAACAAAAAACAAGAATTCTGAATTATTAGGCACTGATATTTAGCAGTTACAGTACATGATATAAATTCATCCTTAATTCTTGGCTAAATCAGTTATGAGGAGAGAGCACGATACCTGCAAACAATTGTTCAACATCATCTAGAGCCTACAACATTTGAAGATTTTGCTGCTCAGGTTTTCTGTCCAGCACCTTATCACCATTTGCCCTCAGAGACGGGTAAGAAGTAACAAACAGCTCTTATACAATCTTACTTGAAATGCAGTATCCTTACTTATAAAGACTAAAAATTCAGACCTTTGCACATCATGAGGAGTTACCATTAGTTGGAAAGAACATACATGCTTGAGAACAGGGGCAAAGTTGACTTTAAATCTTTATTCTATTTTCTGGCATTATGAGCCAATGCTCGGCATTAAGATTTGGCAAGAAGCTTTAATATAGCAACAAGACCCTGTATTTTTACAGCAAATTTTATCACAATCCCCTGTATAAGGTCTGCATGGAAACATTGGTACTCTTTCATCTAGGCTAGTTCAGGTAGAAACATTTTTAAGTACACCGTCCTCATAAGAAAGTTTCAAGGCTCACTACACGTTTAGAATGTAAAGTTTTAAACTGAAAATCTGAGCCTCACAATCTTAATTTTGTTCCCAGGTTATTAGTCGCAATGTTGGTTTTAAGGTAATTTTTGCTTTCCAGTAAAATACCTGTTTTATAAGAGGATACTGCATTTTTTGTTACTAATAAGAAAATCGCTAAAAGAAAATGAGTAACTCAAGGCCTTCCTGTTCTGACATTTCTTGAACTCCTTATGATTATTTCATTATTTTATTTCCCCTCTTTTTAGATCATTAAATATCAGTTCTGTTTATCTGAAGGTAAGACAAAGTGTCCAAAAAAACCCTTTGTTCCTCTTACTTTTACTAGAGCACTAAGCTTGTAACCAAATTGTATGCAAACTTTCCTTGTTGCCCTTGTTCACACTAAAAAGAATTTCACACTGATTGAGAAATGACCATTACATCTTCTAAAAGTTTTAGTCTTTTACTAACCTCAGGTCTGCATGAAGCACTAACACTGGTTCTGGGATTAAGGTAACTAATGATAGAGACAGTTGTTGAATGAGTAACACTTTATTGTGTTGGCCTTTGTTTCTCGGCATGAACAAGTAGTACTGGATGGCAGTGGTGTGTTTTGTACCCTGTACTGTCTTTCATTGATGTTGTAAGACATTCTGCAGTGATAACCTAGGAGAGATGGAGAAGAAGAATGTGTAACACTTGAAATTCCCTGTTCAGAAAAACCTTATTTAATGATAATCAAAGTGCTTCCATGGAAAAACTGTAAATCTAAATAAAATAAATTTTGTAAGAATAATTTGGCAAGTTGTTACCTGAAAATTTGTTTCTCAATTCCAGAAATATATACGGAAACCAATTCTAAATTATACAATAGTTACGATAGGACTACAGAAAGAATGACTGAGAGATGTTAAATATTGAGGCTCCTTTACTTTAAAGTATAAACAATAACTAGAAATGAGGTGCAGTTTCAAAGTATAAGTAGTATAATTATGCTAGTGGAAATAGTTGAGACCAAAGGAAAACAAAATTAAAAGTACGTTAATTTAACTAAAGCAATATAAAAATTAGTAACATAATTTAAAGTATGAAAACATTTGAATAGGAAAAATCTGTAACTAGAAACATTAAAAACAAACAAACTTTAAAAACAATAACGAGGGATACCAGTCCTTGCCACATTTCCTGCCTAATGGATCTAGTGAATATTCAGCACCAGACATTTTTGTATGGCTTTTTTGTATAGTATGTATTCTATATTCTAGTGCACTTGTAGAAGTTCTGCCTGTTCATTTTCAGAAGTCTCATTCCAAGCCAAGTCATTCTGCCCTCTTCCTCTAATTCATTCTTTCAGGGTGAAGCAAAGCTGCTTTTCTGTGCTAGTTTGGTACACCAGAGTACACTGCTCTACAGGGACAATTCCTGTATTCTTTTAAAATTGCTATTCTCTAGCATGATCTGAAATGAGGTTATGTTTTTTGTAGAAATTTGATTTTAACTTAACCTTTCTATCAAAGTTAATAAATTTTCTGTAGGAATCTCATTAATAGGAGCTTGTGATGTGTTTCACATCTGCACACATGCATGTGTGTGTCTGCATACCACGAAACACAATGTCCTGTCCTGGGAGCCGCATTCTTCTGGACCTTGCATTGTGCAGTGGAACTGACCAAGACATCAGTGTCAGGAGCAGCCAGCAGCTTCCTAGAACAGACATGGCAGCACAATGTGATCCAGTGTCAGAGTCAACCTGGCCCCGCATCTGCCTGACTCTTGAGCTTTCATTTCAGCCCAGGGAAGCTGGGGATGCTCTGGCAGTCCTGCTTGCAGCCTGATCCCTGTTCCATCTGGGGCCCCTGGAACTCTGTTACTCAGCTCCAGGACAGAGTGCCTGGAGTAGCACTGAACCATCTGTGCCAAGCTGATTCTAGAGGGCACAAATTCTAAAGCCTGAGGCAGGTATAAAATAAGACTGCAGTCAGCTGCCAGAAGGGTTACCCCAGGGCTTGGGGTTAGCCTGGAAACCACTGGTTTCCAGTTCTAGCAGAGGCAGACCTGTGAGCTACGTTGCTGCAGATGACCCAATTTTCTGATGGACCGTGATCCCAAGAAGAGTCCACCAGCAGTGCTGTTAAAAAAATAGATACCCCTGAATTTCCAGGGCCCCTGAAACAGGTGAATTTCTTGAAAGAGGTACAGAGCACTGAACTGTGCCAGGATTACACGTAAGAGTGGTCCTGTAGACCTGCCTGGGAATCCACATGCATTCATCACCCTCAAGATGACTCAGACAAAACCGTGCAGGCTTCCTGCCAGATGTGTCCATGTCATCTGAAAATTTCTAACCAGCTTCTAAGAATAAATCACATTTTTAAAATACAAAATATTTCATTTATTTATGGGGTTTTCTTTTAATAAAAAATAATTGACCAGAAGAGACTAAGAAAAAAAATTCCACATTTTAGATATTATAGACTTAATTCTTTTACTGGATCATGATCTCCAAAATTACAACTGCTGAATATGTTTAATTTTATAAAATATTCTATACTTTTTTTCATCTAAGAAAGATCTAAGAAACTGTGAGGCTGCTACAGCCCATCAACAGGTTTTACCATTTTGTTGTTGTGATCCCGTTGGCCTTTTTTTTTTCTTTTGAGCTATGAGAATCAGAGCAAATAGAGAACATGCCATTCAGTAACAAACTGTATTTTCTCAGATGGACTTATTTTATCAAAGGCTCAGACATCAGCAAAAGCTGTTCCTTTTTTACTGACTACTCTTCAGTACAATGTGATTGTGGCAGCTGCTGTTTTATCTAGAAGCTTAGTTTGCCCTGTCAAAATATCTGACAAGTCCACCTTCCCATGTTTAGGAACCTGACCAATGTAGTGAATGTGTACATTTAAAGAAATTGAGATTTACCTGTACTTAATCACAGAATGCAATTCAGTTGCCTCTGTGTTTTTTACCTTGTGCTGTTTCTGTTAAATTGAGTAACTGCAAATACTCTGCCAAATAGAGTAACTCGTCCTATGCGGATATTGAGTGAACCAGATCTCTGTGACACCAGAATAGGTTGAGGGAACTGTCAATGGTAAGCTCAATTATATTGAAGGGCATATTGACCTCATGATGCTAAGATTCTAATCTTTAAAATGTCTTAGGTTTGTTTTTTCTGTCTTCTTTTGTTCCCTTTCTTCCTACTAAGACTAGCACCTTATTACTGTAAATTTTCTAAAGAAGAGGCCCCTCTACATTAGTCATAGTATTTTCCTTGTGACAAAAGCATCAGGCTTTTTGGCCCCAACAACTATTCTTGTATTTTCAAGCCTGCATTCAGAACAGTGCTGCTGCCCCACTCCCAAAGTAAGTGAGGTTGCCACCATAGAGTCAGGGAAGCAGGGGAATGTAGGGGTAATGATGCTTCAGCCTTGCACAATTAAAAATCAAGTTCAGCAGCTTGCATTTTCTTCTGCTGCTTCCTTGGTGCGAAATGTTGAAACTAATAATCCTTTTGGCCCTGTACCACCCCTTCGCAGATGAGAATGATGGTCACTGTAGAAAGATCCAAGTAACACTTGGTGATGGTGGTTTGTGATTGGAAGTGGAGCTGAAATACAGAAGTGAGGGCTCTGTGTCTGGCAGGGCTGGAAGAACTTCTCATTATCCCTTCTCCAGTCCAAACTTAAGAAGGCTTTTTTTTTTAATTTTCAAATCAGAGTAAAACCTCAAAACTTACTGACATTTTCCAAAGAATTCATATTGGCGCAAAGAATTCATATTCATCTGAAGCTGAATCATTTCTGAGCTATTGTCCTGAAGTCAACCACTTGGGTGAAGGTACACTCAGCACTTTGAGACAGTAAATTCAGTGTGGACTGCTAGAAACTCAAACAGATCAACTTTCTACATTTAATGAAATGAATCCACTGAAAAAAAAAAAGGAGTATAATTGTTTGATTAAAAAGCATCCCAGGCATACACACAAGGGGACAAAACTGAATTTTAATCCTGACTTTTCCTAGTTTTTGAATTTTTGACCTTATTTTCTTGTGACATTTGCCTTGTGTAATGACTTCCATTTTTGTTTTAAAGTATAAGGCAAAACAGAAATTCTATAACACTGATTAACAACCCCAGGATACATAAGCTAACTGCAACCTCCAGAACCACCACCTCCTGCAGACTGAGATAGGACAGTAGTTGTTAGGAATGGTAGGCTCTCTTAGCTCTGCCTGAATCTCCATAGTGGAAAGACTGGGAATTTTGCCGGTGGGTTTCACTGTTAGCTGACAGAGGGAAATAGGCTTACCTAACACACATGGTTCCAGCTAGGTTCTGTAGAGCATTCTTCACTGGACTTGGACTTGGCTGCTGTTTTGCCATAAACTTAATCTTTTTCTGCTGTGTTCTTTCTCATGCCTCTTGGTTCTTCTACCCAGTTCTGGTCTCCCAGGTCTTTAGACCATCTCTTCCTCACATTTTTGCCTTGCTTTGCAGCTGCTTTTGTATTCTTTCTAAATCTGCTTCTCACTTCCTTTCACAAAATTAGTGAGAGACTTAATTGACTTTACTCCAGCAAGGCTGCTGAGCATGACAGACAACCTGGCCAGATTTGGACTGAAATTTGTAAGAGTGGTGAAGGGCACAAGCTGTACAAAAATGATTGCCCTCTTCCTGAAGGTCAGGTGGGACATGCTGAAGTATCTTAGAAGACCATCAACATTTACCAACATGCACAAATTATATTTTACTCTGTGGTCATTTTCAGAGACAGCACTCAGGACAATGTTGATCGAGACAATAAGGTGTGATAAAGCCGGCAGCACTGAGAGTAGTCTTACCATGCAGCACCGTCAGGCTTCTCTTTGGTGAATTTTTCACCTTGGAAAGTCAGAACTGATGAGCGAGATTAGTCATGGCGATGCCTATGTTATGATACCTCCAGATTCCTCCATCTCACCTCACTTCTAATTTAGTCTGTGTGTAGTTAGGATTCCATTTTAGATTTAAATAGTTAATTTCTGAGTCAAATAACCGACATACTATCATTAAAAGATTCTGAAATTTTTCAAATGGAGTGTGAAAATGTCGCATTTCAACTTTGTTGACCCACCTCCTTGTTCAGAAGCAATTGAAATGGCTTTGCATTGTTGCCCCAAAATATCATAACTCATCAGGCTATGGTATTTTGTCACTTGTCAAACCTAAAAGGAGAAAAATATGGGTCACTTCCTAACGTTCTTCAGCCTCTTAAGAATCCAAAGACATCTATTTTGTTTATTTTATAGAAGTTTCTGGCTTCACATCATTCATCCATAAAGCCTTCATATAGAAGCCTATTTTTATATTTTGGATAACTAAATATTTTGTTGTTGTGGTTTAAGAATGGTATTTTCCAATTCAGTGTTCCCACTGAAACCACTCCAAACCATGTGCCACTTGATCATTCCCCCTCTCCCTCCCCTCAGTGGGCTGGAGAGGAGAACTGGAGTCATAAAAGGCACAGGATGAGATAACAACAATTTACTGTAAACAGCAATGAGATAAGAAAATGAAGAGCAGCAACAACAACAACAATACAATGACAGAAGGTACAAGAAAGAGGCAAACAATTCACATGGACGCAGACACACCCCATCTCTGACAATACCCAGCTGTTCCCTCTGCCATGCTACACTGATCTGGAAGCAAGCCCTTCCCCCATCCCTGGAAAATGACACAAAGTTGTATAGAATAACCTATGTGTCCTGGCCATGCCCCCTTCTGGCTACTGCAAAAATCAACCCTGTCCTGGCCAGAACCAGGACATTTTTCACCCCTTATTCTATAACATCTCCATCATGCCCAGATCCTACACCTTCCAAATATATACATAAGCATGAGTATCATTTCCATAGTCAATGACCATTTCTCCAAGTTGTCTGTTGGCTTCCTTTAGTCCATAACTGTGGGTTCCATCTGTCCTAGATATCTTCCAGGGCAGGAGGGCTGGTGTTCTGTCAGGTGGTTGCAAGCTGCACCAGGAGCTCACAATTGGAGCAGTTCATACTCATTGTCTATGGTAGTTCTGGCATAGGGTAGCAATGTCATTCAGCAACCATTTTTCTACAATTCAACATTACAGACTGTTCTAACCCAAAAATCAAACTTCCTGGAGGTGCACATTGTGTTTCCCTGTTCTACTGCATCACCTATCAAGTGTACCCAGGTCCTTGAGCAAAAGCAATCCCATGGATGAATTTGCCTTTGCTTCAGGCAGGACTAATCCAAACTGTCTTCCCTAACACATTTCTCGTATGCCTCACAGGAACTTAATATCCCTCTACGGTATTGGGAGATTTTGATTGGGCAGGGCCAGGAAGGTAAATCCTCTGGTGTTAACTAACCAGGGAGCCTGGGCTAAATGCAGATCCCAGTGTTTGAAGGTCCCACCACCCGTTGCTTTCAATGTGGTTTTTAACAGTCCATTGTACTGTTCCATTTTCCCAGAGACTGGTGAAGGATATGGAATATGATGTACCCACTCAGTATCATGTGGCCCAGGTGTCAATGAGGATATTTTTGGAATTAGTCCCATTGTCCAACTCAGTTCTTTTGGGGGTGCTGTATCATCACATGAGCTGTTTTTCAAGGATGATGTTCTGGGCAGTGGTGTGAGGCACAGGGTGCATCTCCAGCCATCCAGTGGTTGTCTCCACCAATGTCAGCACATAGCGCTTGCCTAGGCAGATTTGTGGGAGTACAATGTAATCTATCTGCCAGGCCTCATCACATTTATGTTTCGATCATCGTCCCCCACACCAAAGAGGCTTTACCCATTTAGCCTGACTGATTGCAGTGCATGTTTCATGGTCATGGATAACCTGGGATATAGTGTCCACTCCTCAGTCACAAGCCCATGACCTGAGGGTTATGGGGCCACCGGGTCAGAAGTAATTCACCCTTATGTTGCCAGTCCAGATCCACCTGAGATACTTTAATCTTGGCAGCCTGATCCACCTGTCCATTGTTGCGATGTTCTTCAGTAGCCCAACTCCAACCCCCCCATATAATCAGCTACCAGAAAATGAAAAAGGATGTGCTCTCTTCACTGATGGTTCCCTAGCATTTTGCAGGGATGCATCAAAAATGGAGGGGTGATGTACGGAGTCCTACATGGCGAGTTGCAGAAGCTATTGAGGGACAAGGTGGATCAAGTCAGGGTGCAGAGCTGAAAGCCGTCCAGCTGGCTTCAGATGTCACTGAACAAGAGGAACGGCCAGCATTCTACCTCTACACGGACTCGTGGATGGTGGCAAATGCTCTGTGGGGTGGCTAGAAAGATGGAAAAAGAGCGATTGGCAGTGCAGAAGGAAACCATCTGGGCCACTGAACTGTGGCAAGACATCACTGCCCGGGTAGAGAAGTTGGCTGTAAAAGTACATAATGTAGATGCACACACTTCTTCTGTATTGCTCCTCTTTGGAGCTGCCACAGCATTCTCCTCGCAAATATTCTGTCACTTTATCAGGGTCCTGTAGGTGAACTGCCAAACCATTGGAGCAAAGAATTTTCCCCAAAACTGGACCATTTTCTCCATGCCACTCATGACTATCCACCCTCAGGCCGGATCTCTGCATGACGTCCCTAGAAATCTCTGTCCTGACTCTAAACAAGATGTAGACTGCGCTGAGGAGACCCGGCAGACTTGAACATGGCAACAAGAACATGCTTTCCTTAACATCCAGCAGGAATTCAAAATTCTCAAAAGCTGTTTTAACAGGTCTGAAGGAGGAAAAGGAGGTGAAAAGCTGGGGAAAGTCATCCCTACTGTTCTTCCCACAGACTGGGTGCGATTGTTAAAGGACTCCCAGAGGTAGTGCCTGAGTAAGGATGGGACAGCAACCCTGAATACGCATCCCAAATGACCCTCATTGCCCTTTATCTTACCGTGTCATAAACTGATACCCCATAGCACAGCAACAAAGCAATCCTGATCCCTCTCCCTGCTCTGAAAAAGAGCACCATTATGAGCATATAGTGCATATACAAAAAGATGTACAGGGTTAGGTACCACACTCACATGAGCAGACCAAGCAATATTGTGACCAGTAGATCTGGACCTAATACAGCAAATCAAATCAGATTAGATCAAATCTGTTTTCAACTCACTGCGGGCAGATCCGTTGTTATCTCAACCCTTTGTGCCTCACACTGGGCACCAAAGAAGGCTGTTGTGTTTTAGGAATGGTATTCTCCAATTCAGTGTTCACACTGAAACCACTCCAAACCATGTGCTGCTCCATCACTCCCCTTCCCCTCAGTAGGCTGGAGAGGAGAGTTGGAGGCATAAAAGGTAAAGCTCAAGAGATAAGAACAATTTTTGCTGGAAACAGCAATGAGATAAGAAAACATACAGTGACAACAACAGCGCTAATGACAGAGGGTACAAGAAAGAGGTGAACAATTTGATGTAGGAGGTGAACACCCCCTCAGTTATACCCAACCACTCCCTCCGCCACATTACACTGACTCAGAAGTGAGCCCTTCTCCAGAAAATGACACGAGGTGGTATAGATTAACCTCCAGGTCCTAGCTGTACCCCCTTCTGGCTACTGCAAAAATTAACCCCGTCCTGACCAGAACCAGGACAATTGTGGAGAGAGATAAGGATAATAGCATTTTATTCTGAAAATTTTAAAACTCTGAAGGGGGAGTAAAACCTGCAAAATTTTTATATACCGTATTTAATATCCGCATGTGTGTATGAGTGTGTGTATGTATATATATACTTACCTAAAATCCAAAGAAATTTAGTTACTAATTAATCTGTTAATTTCTGTCTGACTTTAAATATAAGTGCTGTTATTCTTCACTCTTCTGGTGTGGTATGTTCAGATGTGAAAATCACTTTACATGACTTCTGTTCTTCAATGGCCCTAAGTTTCTTTAAAAAACGTGGTTAAATGTGAATTTGTGCTTTTGTCTGCAGGAATCAGAAACAAAATTTTAATCTACAACTGGAATAATGCTTTAATTGAAATAATAGCGCAGACTGAGGTTTTCTTTATCCAACAACCCATGATAAAATTTCACACTAAATTTTAACCCTTCAATGCAAACTAACTAGCTTAAAACTAGCTGCTTTTTCTTCTTTACGTGATTTCAGGAGTCTCATGTTAAGACTGGCTATAATTTTAACATGTTCAGTACTGTGAAACAGCTGGGGAGCAGAAGCCATATATCGAGTTGCCATTTGTTTTTCCTTCTCAGTTGTGTGTATGTGTGTGAGTATTTAGCTGTTTTCACAGATGTTAAGCAAGCATTTCAGACAGTGTTTAGGATGTATCTCAGTTGCTATTAATAAGGTTGCTGGATCTGGATAATGTTATAGAATTCTTTTCTTTCTCTCTCCCTTCCTTTTTTTTCTTATAATGCTTAGTTGGTAAGTATGATGCTGGATTTCAGAACTGTTGCTTCATTGCACATAACTAACCCATCACTCTCTTTAACCTGTAGCATGAGCAGCAATTGCATAATGAAATTCGAAATTCCGTTTTCTGTGCTCATCTGTTAATACCCTTCAATCTCTGCGGTTCGTGTCTCATGTCTCACACCTGTTATCTTTTATCTTTTCTCCTCCCCCTTCCTCACTTCTTTCCACTCCTCCTTCCTCATCACTTCTTCATTCTCAACAAAGAAAGAAATGCTGTGATATTTCTTCTCCTTCCAAAACCTCCACTAGAAAGCATTGGCCACATCAAGGTAAAGGGCAAAGGCTTGAAACGGAAGGTCTTTCACGCTAGCTGTGAATGGTATGCTGTGCAAAACGACAACGGTTATTTTCTATTCCCTAATTTCCACCATTTGAAATGCTTTAATTTCTTGTAAAATCAGAACAAGATAGAATTTCAGAAAATGTGAATGCATGTTTCCCTGCCTGCCTTTTTCTGTAAGGCGCAGTGAGTCAAGCATTATCATGCTTTTCCAGATTGTTTGGCAGTGAAGTACCTAGTTCATGAACAAAATTACTGTCACCAGCTGGGGAACAAACAACAGCCCTTTCTCTCCCCTGTCACTCTGATGGGTCGTGTCAGTTTGAAGATAGAAAGCACTGTGCTGTTGCTCTCGAGCAGGCAGGTGAGGGACCAGGCAAGGAGAACAGCCAGGTTGCTAAATACCACAGGTTTATGACAATCTTTTAAATTTGCTCCCAGACTTCTTACCTTATGACCTCATCTGATTTTAGAGGAATCTTTCAAAATAAATCATGACCAGTTTTGAATGATTTTTGTACTCTTTATATGTGAAATGTATACTGAGGCAGAGAGACCTTCAGTTCTGATTATTGCATTATTATTTTAAAAAATTACCAGTAATAGCATGATGTGGAAGAAATAGCAAGTGATTTCTGGCTTACTGCAGTCTGCGGGGGTTTCCCCATTGACACCTGCAGGACTAGGCTTCTGTCTCTGATTTATATGGGTCAGAAGCCTTCAGAGGCAACTGAGGTATTTGAGTTCAATCACACTGTCAGTCTCTGTAAATGGCTAATGAAAATGCAGTTTAGTTTTATGGATGGGAGTTCATCGTATTAATTTTCATGGGAAGGAGAATGTAATTTTGATTTCTTATTTTCTCCTTTTCCTTTTGTACCTCTATGGAAGAAGATTTGGAGACAGGCTGTTTGTAGGAAAGAGCCTTGTCCCCTTGCAGTGAGGACTCAGGGGCCACTGGAGCATAGCTCACTGGGCTAATGAATTACATATCATTGTCTCAAATTCATCTTGTTCCTTTTACAAAGAAACATTAATGTATAGTGCATCCAGTTAGTACTATCTGTTCAAGCTTCTGCCTTGTGGGCCCTGTAGGAATTTGCCTTTTGAAGCACCAACTAAAGTTGGGATGGGAGAAGATGTTTTGCTCTCTCAGTTGGCCCCCAATTCACTCCACCTCTTCAGCAGCATTCCTAGAGCTCGCTTCATGTGCAATAAGCTGTTAACCTTCATGTTCTCATAAAGACTGGATTCTTCTGGGTTGTGGTTTGACTAATGATTCCCCATCCCTGCAAGGGAACTGGATCTGTTTGTTTTCCTGGTTAGCGGGAGAACGCTGCCCACTTCAGTGCTGCCTCAATTGCTCAGAGCAAGGGGGTTCTGCAGTCCCATAGCTCAGTGGTTTCTGGAATCATCTTTTCTCTAGGGGTGGATTTGTGGCAGTTGCTAATTCCACGAGCAATAACATCACCCACAGCTGGTAAAGGGCTAGGAGATGCTGTGGCAGTGACAGCAGCACTGAAATTCCTCTCTACCCCTTGCTAAGAGATCCTGTGCTGCAAGTGCAGAAGGTGGCACTGACCCGTCTGGTTCTTGCTGTCCTCTGCAGGCTTCTGCCCAGAGACTCAGCCGGGCGAAACTCCAGCAGCAGCAACAGCACAGGTGGATGGAACAGACTTAGCCTCTCCAATGTCTCCTCGGACTAGCAAGAGCCGCATGTCCATGAAACTGCGCCGCTCCTCTGGCTCAGCCAACAAGTCCTAAGTGGCAAGATGCCTGCAGCTTTCTAGTGAACAGCAATTGGCCACCCTCCCTGCAGCAACTCACCGCGTTTTGGGTTTTTTACTGCTCACACCTTTCATTCAAGGATAATGTCTCTCGTGTGTGCGCCCATGCCCTGCATACTCCTTTTCTGTATGTTTATTTTAAACAGTGACACTGGAATTTTACTTTAATATTTTAGCTTTGGTTTTTTTATCAAGCTCCAGTCTGCCTTTTTTTTTGGCAGTGCATTTTGTACCCTGCACCTTTTACCTTCTCGGATGATTGTGGATGATTAACTTTGGGTTTTAACTCTGGTTGATCTTGAGTCAATATGGAATTGGAGACTGCAGTTGGATTACACTATATTTATTGTGCCCCATCGCAATTTTCTCTGTAAGAAAGAAAGAAATATGTACAATTTGAAAATGAATGTACAATTTTAAATCGAAGTTGCATTTGTAAAGTCTTTGTCAGATGTCACGATGTTAATGCACAAGATATGTACAGATTATTTATGTTGAGAATAAAATAGTTCAATGGCCTTTCAAGCATTACAGAATCCAAATGAAATAATTCGCTCATAGCACCAACTCTTTCATCATAAAGCGATGTATCATTTCATAATTTTGCAGATAATCTATGCCAGGAAAAAAAAAATCACTGTGCTGAAATTCTACGTACGCTTGGCTTCCAAATATTTTTATAATGTTTGCTTTTCCAAGTGGTGTCGATAGTAAATGCCATTGAGTTTCATGAGTTTTAGCCGTACCATTAGGCTGCTCCATCTAGATGTATATTCTTTTTTCTTACATTAAAAAAAAAAATTAAAAACAAACACTTTCCTGATAGAAATTCATTGCTGTGATGATGGGTACTAGGGAAGAAAAGGGAACATGCTCCAGGAGCCTGGCCTGAAATGCTAATAATTTCAACCTTCTGAGCGCAGATTAGTACATGAGTTCCACCCACCCAGAGGTATTTTCCTACAGAAAATGAAATGCTCACATTTGGAGTCTAGTAAACAACAAAATTCTGTTAACAAAATGTAGCATGGCATCAGTACTAACTGCATGTGTAAATATATCATATGGGCAACAATAAAAAAAGAAATTATGTATTGTCATTCATGTAGTATCTACAAATTTGTAATGGTTGAAGAGAAGACATGCTATTTAATAATCCAATAAAATTATTCTTACCACCTTTTGTATATTAGTCATTCACCTCACTGATTAGATTCTTAGTCCAATTTATAGAAGAATTGTGTATTACGGGCACATGGAACAGTTAAATGCAATACACAGCTTAGTTTTCATTTTTATGAAAAAGTACACACAATTTCACAAGAATGCCCAACTGAAAACTTCTCCCCAGATCTAGTAGATACATTGCATGTAGCTCTGCAGGTAACACAAAGCATAGGCTATTCCCTCCTGCAGGCTGGTTGTTCAAGTGCTAATTGTAGGAGCAGTTTATAATCATCACGTTTGTGTGGTCTGAAGCCCTTCATCTTGGACTACACAAGGGGAGAAAGAGGAACCATGATTTTAAAAAAACCATAGTGACTTTCTCCAGGGGCAAACTCATTTAATTGCATAAACAGACATTTTTATCTAAGTCTCTGTTGCCAACAAAGGACGGAAAAATGCACAACTTAAAATAACATGCTTTTTTTTTTGGCATATTAGTGAGTTGCAAGTTTAGCCTCCTTTGTCGGAAAGTAAATCTTGCCTGTATTAGGTTGTATTGTGTTAATTCATTTGTCCACTAAAATGACAAAGTCCGTGAAGCACGTTTAACATAAAGCGCTTATCGCTTGCTTGCAGCCTTTGGGCATGATGCATCTTTTGTTGTGTGTAGCAAAATACAAAACTACAGAAATAATTGCTTTAGATGATGCTAATCAAGAGATTGAAATATTTTCCATGCTCATCTGAGAGAGTGTTAGAACAAAGACTATGACTGGGATCAATTTGGTTCTTCAGAAATCACCAACTGACCCACTTTGCCCTGCTGAATTCAAGAAAGGCATGAGCTTTGTTTTAAATTTTTTATTGAATTTTCTTGTCCGTATTTTTAGCCTCATCTGCTATCACATTTAGAAATAAGCACTCATGGAAAAATTAAATAAGTAAATAAATAAACAAATACTGGCTGAGGTGTCAGTAGCTGGTAAATTCAACAGCATTTCAAAGCATTTGGCCACGGCACTGTCAAAGCCAGGGGAATACACACCGCGGGTTGCTTTGCTAAAGGTAGGTGTCGTTAGGGAGAAGGAAGGTAGCCTGTCACCTGCGCTTTAGCAACATCTCTAAAGACTGCTTCATGTCCTAATTTCAGCTGTTCACAAGACTCGGAGGAGCTCACATCGAAAGCGCAGCTCACAGGAGAGAGGGGTCGGAGGCCAGCTGAAAAGGCGAGCGGCACTCAGGGTCCTTTTCGCCTGCCTGCGATGCAGGGGCCGGCAGGGCCACACGCTGCCCAGCCTGGTGAGACTGAACTGCCCTCCTGGCTACTGTCGGTGCCGCACTAACAAGCCACTAACGGAGCGGAGCAGCTTTTGGAACAGCCAGCTGCCAGAGATGTGTGTTTTGCCTACCGCACGGTTGCTACAGTACAGAGACACACAGTAAGCAAGAGATGTGTACTTAGCCATAGAACATCAACACCTCGTATTTCAATTAAGCAGACAGCACGATTAACTTCCCATACGTTTTGCTAGCTATTATATGACTTAACACTGACTTAATATGAACGTTTACCTTCTCGGCTATCTTAGTACGGAGTACAGCAAACAAAACACCTCACGAATGCTGAAGCTCGGGGGCTAAGGCTATTGAAACAAGGTCACTAGATCAGGCTCCTTCTCTCACGAAAAATAATTCCTCTCTTCAGATACCCTATATACAGCTGTACTTCTATCCGTCGCTACGGAAAATGTACTGGCGGTGGGCCGCCATCCGACGCCTCGGCATTGCCCGCCTCCCGGCAGACGCTGGCGGGGCTCCTCGCCTGCTGCCGCCAGTCCGGGGCCGTGCCGGAGGCCGCCCCCCGTACCCCGGCCGCCCCGGTGGCTGGGGGGCTGCGCGGCGCTCCCTCCATCGCGGGGCTCGGCGAGAGCGCTGCCGACAGTGCCGCCCGTGGGCTGAACACGCCGCCGTGCCGGCGCGGACGCGCGTCGCTACCCACCGGCCGGGTAAGGCGGGCGGGAGTCACCGGGCGGCTCCTCCGACGTCGTAGCCGTGAGAGCCGCGACTTTCCATAGGAATTACAGCGTGGCCAGGGCTCGCTCGGCTAGCCCGGGCTCTCGGAGCAGTCCCACCGGGGCGGCCGCGGGCCTAGCAGCCCGGCCGGACGGGCACCTGGAGCAGCAGGACCTGCCTGCTCTCCGGCGGGTGGCACTTGCTGGCGTGCCGCGCCAGCCCGGGCGCGCTGAAGAAGGTGGCGGGGCAGTGCTTGCAGGGGAAGCCCTGCCGCTCGCCGCCCGCCGCGCCACTCTCGGGCACCCCGGCGGGCGGCGGCGGAGGCAGCAGCAGCTCCTCCCGCACGGCATGCCACAGCCGGTGCTTGTCCCTGATGTCCGCCGAGGGGAAGCCGGCGCCGCAGAGGTGGCAGGCGAAGGTGAGGGGCCCGCGCTCCGTCGGGCCGAAGGCGGCAGGCCGCGCTGCCCCGTGGGTGCCTAGGTGCTTGCGGAGGTAAGCCTGCCGCCGGAACCGCTTTTGGCAGCAGGGGCAGGCGAACGCCTCCCCGCCGGGGCCGCCGCCCGGACCGGGAGCGCCGCCGTGAGCTAGGCCGGGGCCGGAGCCAGGGGCGGCCGGGGTGCCGCCGGCGCTGTCCGCGCCGCCGCGGTGCTGACGGGTCGGCGGCGGTGGCTGGGGCGCGGAGGGGCCGCGGGGCCGCCGCTCGGGGCTGTTCTCCTTG
>VZRV01005762.1:1040126-1091159 GCA_013398115.1 Falcunculus frontatus
GCTTGACGAGGAAGCCGCGCGGCATTACGGGGCGGTGCGGGGCAGCGGGAGCGCGGCACCGCCAGCCCGCCCGGCCTTTATACCCCCGGCACCCGCTCCCGCCCGGGCGTCATCCGCCCTCCGGCGGCCGCGGCCAATGAGGAGTTGGGGCAGGCGCTGGCGGCGGGGGGCGGCGGCCGGAGCGGGCCGGGGTCCCGTCGCCGGGGAGGCCGCGCTCGGGCTGCGGGGACGGGCGGGATGTCTCTGGGACTGCACCCCACGGCGCCCTGCGGGACTGAGTGAGGTGTGGGGCCGGGAATGGCTCCGAGATGGGAGAGACCCCGAGCTGGGTCACGGGCGCTGCCCGTCCGCCGAGGCGCCGGACGGGGCTCGGGCAGGAGCGTCTGTCGTGAGTGGTCGTGCCGGTGCCTTCATCCTCCGCCGGGGCCGCACGGACCGCCCCGCACGCCCTTCCGCTGAAGGGAGCCAGAGCTGAGAACTGGCTCCGTCCTTCTGCACAGCCACATCAGGAGTTTTCCCAGAAGTAGCCAGAAAGCTCCGGTATTGCGGTGAGCTCCCAATGCAAGATCAGGGCTGCCACCGCCGCATAAAATGCTAAATCACGGCTCTGCGTAATGGCCATGACTGGTCCCTCGGCAGCCTCACCTGCGGGCAGCCTCCCGAGCCCAGGGGAGGCAAGACTGAGGTGTGGTACGGCAAACTGCAAAAGCGCCCGAACCTCCCCCCACCCCGCTCCGATGCAACTCCCGGCCCGTTCGCGGGTGCCATGAGCCTGGTGGCAGCTGGTGCGCCCCTGGAGCACGGCAGGAGTCGTGTTTGCTAAAGCATTGATCGCCCTTTTAGGGAATGAAGCGCACTGGCAGCGGAGTCTCAGCAGCCCCTCCGGCCCCACCGCGCGGTACCAGCATCTCCTGTTGGACCGCCCATGAACCCGAGCCGGGGTTTGGGGGCAGGACGGTGCTGTCCCGCTCTCAGACCTGCTGCCCGCAGTACACACGAGATGGCGTGCCATTGGAAATGACCGCGATAAAGGCTCGCTCCATTCCTGCCCAGGGACAGACAGCCCTTGCCACGGTAGGATGGTCGGACTCACCCTGCTGGAAACATCGCCTTGCCGTAGGAAGTAGAGAGCACCAGGAGAAAGGGAGAAACATCACCTCTGGTTCGAGGGGCTTTCCAGAAGTGGAAGAAAGATATGAAGCCCTCATAGAAGACCAGAACTTGCCCCACCTGCTCAAAACACTCAACCACTTCTCTGTGTAAGTGCTCTGATTATATTTGCTTAGCAAAGTCTTAATCACGTTTTACATTACTCTCCCATTTTCCTCCATTTTCATGGTTGCACTGAATCTCAGATTAGATTATAGACTCTGCAGGCTAGAGATCACCTTTTGTTAGTTCAAACCACTGTAATTGGGACCAATGAGCCGTGCTTTCATGCAGTTAGGTCACTCCACTGACTGGCTGCTTGGTTTTTACCCAACATTTTTTACCTTTGTAGCTGGACTTCCCAGCTACATTTCTCATTGAATAACTGGATCTCTCATTGCAGATCAACTGTTCCTCCAAGCAATATGTAAATACTTCTTTCCGTTTCACCTTGTAAACAATGTTCCCATTAATGTTTCATTTGCTTTTGTCACATTTCCAAAATAGTCTATGGTAGGAATGTCCAGTTCTGGAATGTCCTGTTCAGTTCCCGGCCCTAAGAGGTGAGGAATCCAACGATGCTTTTTCCTGCACAGGAGTAGCGGGAGGTGGAGTGTAAGTTGGAAAGCAGGTGTATTGAGTGCTTACTGAAACTCCAAACATTTTTCCAGTAAAAGCTGTAGGCTGGAGTTGCATCAGGGAGTTTCTCCAGGCCCCCAGTGTCATCATCTGATGTGGCCCAGACATCATGGGAAGGCTTGGGGAGTAGCCTAAAGTCACAGATGTGGAACTGCTGCTCCATCTCTCCAGCTGCTGTCCCTCATGCTGTGCTTCTTGGCTCTTCCCTGTGATTTGGTGCCTGTCTGTGCCTTCCCCTTGCTCACAGTGCCCTCCAGCACAGCCCTCTTGTAGCTTTCTAAACTTGCCTCCAGTTTGTGGTCAGTTTCTAAGGTGGGACCCAGCTGTAGAACCCATCATTCCATCCTTGGTCTTGCTGCAGCATGTGCCAGTGCCTGCAGATGTTTGACAAAAACACCAGCAAAATTGGTGGATTCAAGTCAGTTCAGCCACCTTGTGACTCATTTCTCTCAATAAACATACTGATTTTCCTGGTTTTCCCAGGCTGTGTCTGCCCCAGTACAAACTCCCAGTGCCCTGGCTCCCACTTGGAGGGGTCATTATTCTGCGATCACAGATTATTTCCCCTCCCTCCCACATTTACAAGAGAATGTAACCGTAGTGACTGGCATTACACCCAATTCTCACAGCTTCTAAGCTTTCCAAACTGTTACATGGGTTTATCTTCTTGCCATCATCCTTTAATCCTACCAGAAATTTTAGAATTAGAAAGTTCAGATAATTTGTAAGAATAGTTAACAATTTTGTGGACACACCCCCAAACCCTCTGTAAATTTGCTGGATTTTTTTTTCCCACTGTCTTATTACATTCCATTAGTCCCATCACGTAGCTCAGAGTGCAGTACCTTACCCTCCTGGACATGATACAACAGGGGAACTTTATCTAAGGTCAAAGCTTTTCTAAGCAAGTAGCTAAACGATGTTATTGCTCCTGTCCTTACACTGTGTTCTCTACAGTCTGCTAAAATCACGTTGGCCTCGATTAAACTCATTGGCTGCTTACACGAGAGTCATCCTTACATGACCTGAGATTAACCAAAGGGTTAATCCCACAGTAAATATGAAATCAGACTTCTAGTGGAAAAATGCAGTAGCTAGTGGGGAACCAGTGATGCCTTAGGTTTTAACTTTTATATTTTCAAATTCTGTACTGCCTAGAATGTAACTCTGAAGTTCCTTGTAGCCTATAATTCCTACTCTCTTGTACTAGGTAGACATAACAAAGCCTCTCCAGGCTTTGCCTTCAAGGACAGCCAGGCTGTTTTTAGGCCCAAAATGTGTAAACTAAAGATTCTAAGGGGGGCAAGCTGAGGGGCGTTACATCGCTAAAACTGGGGCTTTAATTGGAGAATTAACCCTGATATGCAAATGAACCAAACCTATAAAAGTGTGAAGAACTCGTGACCTGTCGTCCATCTTGGGGTCCAATTTTTGGAAGCAGCCTTTGGCTCCCCCAGGGTGTACCTTGAAGGCCCTTCAAATAAATACCTGTCTCTATTCCCTTACTCTTGTCTAGTCTCTGTTTCTAGGTGGCTGGAGGAGGCATCACCAGCAGGGTGAAAACAAGAGGAACCAGTTCCTCCTCTTACATCCTTTGCTTCCTCAGTCTATTCCCTCCTCTCTGGTTGAGGCTGAATGTTGGTGTGGTAGGGAATGGAAACAAGAGTAGTACAGCACTGCTCTGCCTCCCTTTCTGCCGAAGTTTCTCATTTTGTGTGAAGGGACTTTTACCTTGTTCATAACTTTGCTGCTGAAATAAGCCTGAGGGACCCATTCAAGCCTTGTCAAGATTCAGCAATCAGATTCAGTGATGGCTGGGCCAACTTCTTGGGGACCTTCCAAAGTGAGGACAATCTTCAGGTTCTTCTAGATACCCTTCCCTGTTGGTGCCTTCCTTTAGGGACATGGTTTAGTGGTGGGCTTGTCAGTGCTGGGTTAATGGTTGAACTCTTAAAGGTCTTTCTCAACCTAATCAATTCCATGATTGTGTGACTCTGGAGGATGCTCCATCTGATTGCCCAGGGTGCTCCAGAGTTTGGCACTAGAAGCTCATCACCCAGGTCCTCGTACATCCCAGCTGTCTGGGGACTGACATCTCTGGCTGTGAGGCAGGGATCCCATTGCTTTCAGCCCCAGCCATGTCTCCAGCAGCTCCAAGACATCTGGAAGGCTGTTCAGACCCTGAAGAAGAGGTCTACACCTCCATGGTCCACGAATAACACATTGTCAAATAAGGGGGCAGCTGCATTTATGTTTCTGAACAGTCTTGGGGCATAAACAGCAAGAGGAATGTATGACAGAAATGCCAGCTGGCAGAGGGAAGGTCTTGAGTGAGGTCTGGTTCTCAGAGAAAACCCTAAAAACTCTTCTGGGGGCTGAGCTGACAGAAAGAAAAAGAGAAATGCCTTTTGCCACTCAGTAAAAGGAAAAATAACCACAACTTAAAAAAATAAGAGTTAAAAATAAAATGGAAAAGAACTATAAGCAAAGGATTAAAGAGCATTTCTCTCCTTCATGTTTCCCCTCCCCACCACAAAAAAAAAATCGTTGTGGTTGAGTTTTTTATATTGCAGGATTTCAAATAAAGTTGACTTTTAAATCTTGCCCTGACATCTGGTTTGTAATTAATGGAGCAGTAAATAGGAGGGAGACAGAAGCTGCCTCAGAAGCCTGCCCTTGATACATGACTCTCCAGCAATATAGCTAGATGAGCGATACCACCCCCAGGCTCCAGCACTTAAACAAAATCCAGGCTGGTTTTGGTGGCAACACAAGCCATTCCATCTTCCCCCTAGAACAAGGCTGCCAATTATCTTGCTGTGGTTGGGGATTTGATGCTGGTGACAGACACTGAAGGAAATATCTGCATTATGAGGATATGGATTGTCTAATATAACTGACCTTGCTCGTATCTTAACTGTGTTTTGTTTTACCTGAGAACAATCTGCTTCAAAAGGAAAATTATGCTAACAGCTGCTATGTTTTCTTCATTGCCCAAATATTAACAAAAAACTTTCTGTAAGGGAAGGTAAAAGACACTGTTCTGTGAAGGTACTTGGGTTAGAGGGATTTGAAGGGTTTTGAAGACACTATGAAAACGTTTAACCTTCCTCTTTTTCCACAAATGAAGTGATGCTATGAACTGGTCACATCACATCACCCATCACTATGGTGATACTAGGAGGACAGTGGTGCCATGGCTCCTGTCCCTGCTCTGTAAGTGATCAGCTGCATAAGGGCCAAAGGAGCAATCTCACGTTTTGGTTCTTCCCCACCTCCATCTGCATTAGCCCATTGCAAGGAAACCAGGTCCTCTCTGGGCAGCAGATTGATGGTCCCAAACTTATAAAATTACAGGAGACTCAATGGGACCATTATGACTTTTCTTACTTCATTACGGATTTCAGCTCATTTCAGCTCATATCCCACATTTGCCATTTGCTAAATTTGCCTGCAATGGAGTTATTTATTGGTCTCGCCATGACATAAGTAGGAAGATTTGGCTCCCTTTTGCATGAGATGCTCAGCAGTCTGTTCCCTACAAGCATCCTTATATGTTACAACTCGTTGAAAAAAAGATCTCCTAGTCCAGAAAGCCATGGTTATTAACTACATGGATATCAGTAGTGGCTTTCAGGGAGGCCAAGTCCCGTCTGTGCTCAGTGCAGGTGTGCGTGCAGAGAGGTGGATGGTTCTGTAGGCAAAGAGAGCAACAACTGAAGAGACCAGAAGACAAGACAGCAGGAGGGTGGGATAAACTAAGTTTCTGAGGGATGCCTCTGCTGCATGCTAGGCTGGGAAACTCCATGCCTGCCTCCAGTAAAGTTTATACAGGACAGAGAAACGTGCTGGTTGCCTAATTTCCTAAAAGGGCTCAATCCAGGAAGCTTTCAGAGAGCAGAGATCAGGACCAGATGAATCACAGCCACAAATACTTAATTTTGTTATGGTCACACTTTGTCCTGCTCTTGTACTGGCACTGGAGCATATTTAGTTCTGCAGGGATGCGGTGCAGGGAGCTGAGCCCTCACAAAAATATTTACCTTTTTTTCTTCCCCTGCCCCCCACCCCAGTAATTCTTTCATGCCCCTGTTCTAAGGCCTCCTTATTCAATAAAATTCCTCTGACTCAGAGATGCAACAGGCAATTCCCCAGGGCTTTCTGCCCTCCCTACTCCATGATACCCTCTCTATTTCTCCCTCAATTTTCTTCAGGTCACACCAAATTCCCAGGTCTTTTTCCTGCCAGAACTGGAGGCACTTCCTGACAGAAGTATGCTACTGCGTCTTTGCTTGCCTCTGCAAAGGAATGGCAGGATTTGTTGTGGAATCAGGTGCAGGTACGGCCTGGCCACTGCAAAGCAGATGGCAGTGCAGGAGCCACTGCTGCCAGCAACAGTTGCAAAGGGGCGGATGGAGCATGGGAGATGCTGATAAGGAAAACCAGTGGCAGGGGTGGGAGAAGACAAGCAAACCAACATAGAAAGCTGCCTAGAAACAGCTGGACAGAACAGCACCCAAAAGAAACAAGCTGGAGAACAGCACTGCAAGGAAATAAACCACATCTGAGCTGGGTGCCTGCATCTCAGAAGAGCAACAAGGAGAATGATAGCTCCCAAAAGGAAATAGCGATTCATCTCTTTGCAGGGAATGTGACAGAGAAGGGCAAAGGAAAGGCAGCACTGAGCCAGAGAGCTGCTGCTCTTTTCTGACAGGGCACCTCCAGCTTCTGAGCCCAGCCACCTTGTTCATCCACAAATGAGACCTGGCAAATGCCCACTGTGGATGAAGCTTCGGAGAGGTGAGGTTGCAGCGCTGGCTCTTGGCAGGTGTGTCAGGATGGAGACTCTCCCCTTTTGTTTTTCTGTGGGTGAATGCCCATGGGCAAGCCTGGAGGACAATGACAAAATGCTCTGCTGGCTGATGAGGTAGGAAAAGGGAAAATGCATCACTGCTTCAGGATGATCCACAGCCAAAGCTCCTCTTCAGCTTCCCTCCCCTCTCCAGTGCCAGTGCCTGCATAGAAGGCAAGGGCAGTGGTGACTGGAGGATGTCTCCAGCAGAACCCAGGGGAAAAGCAGCACAAAGCAAAAATCATCGAGCATATATCTCATTGTTTTGAAAATATTTTTTCCATTTAGGACTTAGCCTTCTTTACTCCAAAGCCAGGAGAGGGGACTCAAAACCGGCATCAGGCTCCAAGTACTGCTAACATAACGATCCCTAGCAGCTGCCATGCAGGATTCTCCACTTACATTTGTTTTGCTTCTTTTGTGACATTTGATTAAAGTCTTGCTATCCTAAATATTAATTAAAGTGCTTGGAGGCAAGGCCTAAATTTCACTTTGCCTCCCAAGTTCACCAGCTCTATCCTCCTCCTCCTCCTCCTCCTCCAAATATGTTTTGCTATAAATTACTGGCACTGTTTCTGTTGATAGTCAACATAATCAAACATTTGTAAGCATGCTGTCTCTTCAATCTGTTCAGTTGATGCACTTTACCTGATCTTTCATTAAAGTAATCAAAACACTTGCTGTGCCACGTCTAATGAATGTTGCATGTATGATTAAGTACTTTCATTCATATTGCAAGTTTGATTTAATGTAATCTGCCTTTCAGACAGCCATTAGCCTAGCTCCTGCGTGAATTCGATTAATTGGCTGAATTCTTCCAGATGTCCTTTAAGTATTACAGGAATTTCTATGTAAAAACAGCAGGGACCGTCTAGCAGAGAAGCAAACAATGATACGTTATATTGCTGCCATGACTTACAAAAACCTGGATTCATTTTCATTAATAAAACATCTGTACTGCTGCACAGCTATGCATCAAGATGCATTTATTTTATATGTTTATTTCTCTTATGACTACAAATAGACAGTTAAACAGAAGCACGGTATGTTCAGTTGAAAGATACACAAACAGAACTGTATCAGAAATGAAAATCTAAATAAAGAATGTCACAGTTAGGACTTATAAAATAAGTATCATGTGTTGTAACAAACATGGCAGCAACTCCTATGGCTAGGTGGTATTTCTTAGGATAAAGGCATTTTTCTTAGAACATGATGAATCTGAAAACAGTTGGTTCCTGGGATGAAATGTCCTATGTCCGGTTTATGTTTACGTGGCCTATTGTACCTTTAAGTGGGAGGAAAAATGCAGTTTGGCATTTTAAAGTGGTATGCAGTAAAGAGAAAAAGTGTCATTAAAATAAACAGTTTTTCTTAATTCTCTAAATGAGAATTAATTTCTTTTTTTTCCCCCATAAAGTTGCACTTCAGAAAGGAATCCCTTTTTCCTAAAAAGCAAAGTCCCCAGAAGCCAGTTTGTATTTCAGTGCCTACTGTACCCAGCTCATGCAGGACATGGTGCTGTTTCAGGGCATGGGGAGGATGCTTCCACAACCCGAAGTAGCTCCCTTCACTTTCTGCTGACCTTGCTAGATCTGAGAGCATCTTTCGAAGAAGGATGTGAGATCTCAGAACCTTCTTGCCCCTTTTGTCCTGTCTCCCCCCGACTACCCTTCTCATCCTCAGGAATGAGCCCTTGGAGCAGACTGGAGAAGTCTGGCAGGAGTTTGACACTGACCCTGCGGCCCTGAGCTCAGCACAGCTTAGTTTTCCTGGATATGTGACACTTCTCATCCAAGTCAGAGAGCTGCAGGGCTCTGCCCATTGACACTCAGTTTCACCAAGCTCTGCTAAGTCAGGAACTGTGGAAGGGAGAGGAGCAGCAGCACTGCAGCAGCGTTGCTACTCTCCCCAGCAGAGCTCGGTCAAGTGGCTCCGTCTCACCTGGGGAACAGCCAGGTCACACTCTTCCCTCTCCTCCCTGGCTCCCTCTTTCCCAGCTGCTGCACAGCCTTACAAGTGTGTTTAGTCCTTGAGGTACCTCTCCAGTGCTAGGCAAATTATTGCCACTTTGCACCACGTCAGGACTTTACTGACTGCCATGTCAAAATTAGCAGGAGCTCGTACTAGCCAGTTCCTTTTCAAGAGCTGTTTTAATAGATGACAGATTTGCAGAAGACATCTGAAATAATGTTATTCAGCAAAACTTAAGTGGTACAATGAAAGGGATTGAGACTTACTAAACTGTAGCTCCTTTCTTTCCCGACATAGTCACTGCACTGGCCGACAGCTTGCTTCTTTACGTACACATTCTCCTCTGCTTTCATTTCTTTCTATCTTTCTTGCTTTTGTTCCTGTGTTGTCTTTTATCCTCCTATAGCAAAGGTACCCATAAAAACTATGTACCTTTAGTATATATTATATTGTATTGTATTGTATTATATTATATTATATTATATTATATTATATTATATTATATTATATTATATTATATTATATTATATTATATTATATTATATTATATTATATTATATTATATTATATTATATTATATTATATTATATTATATTATATTATATTATATTATATTATCAATATTACCTGTATCCTGCTATGAAAAACACTTCAAGGCAAATTTTCTACCACAGCTGTGCTGTGAGACTTTGCTCCAGTACCCACATAACCTCATAAAAGCCTGGCCCTGTTGTATTGTGCCTAAATCGTTACACTAACCCATTGCAAGGGTCTCCTGCCCATGACAGGGAAAGCAAAACATGGAGAGCTGATTGGCTCCCAAGATCTCTGTTCCAGCTGGATTTTCTTAGCAGGGAGAGCAGTGGGTTGGCTGGAGAAGGGGAGCATCCACGGGAGCGAGTGGTGAGCAGGAGGTGAGGCAGGCTTTCCTCAGCAAGCCGCAGGAGCCTCGGCACAGCAGCAGGAGAAACACTTTCCCCTTTGAGACATATCAGAAACCTGGCTCTCAAAGCAACAAAAACAGTTTCTAGATTTTTGCAGAGAAAAAATTGTGTAAATATCACCTATAGGTGACCAGTCTAAAAATGAAATGTAGCAAAGCAAAGAGAGCCTTTTCTAGCTTCCAGTGCTATGTGTTTTTCAAGGCAAATGTGGAAAAGTCACATCTTCTTTTGAAGCCCGTGAGACTGAAAAATTAAATTAGGGGGCTTTGTTATTGATGTTTTTCTAATACAAATGTTTTGAAATCCCTGCCTTTCATGTGTCTCTTACAAATAAGCAGAAATGTGTGATGAGTCATCTTTGCTTTTAATTCCTTTAATAGATTCTTACCTCACCCACTAATGTCTAAACAATTCTCGTTTCTGTAACAATCCCTTCCTCAGTGGTAAATATTGCTCTCAGACAAGATCTTTTTTGGAGGTTCATTATATTCATTCTGTGGCTGAGACTCATTATACTCAGTTATTTATTTAAAAGAACAAAATGACAGCAAATGCCTGCATGTATCATGTCTCCCCTTACACATAAATTACATATATTTCGGCAAAAAGACCCAGCACTCTCTCAGTTTTGAAAAAAACAGATGGCCTTCCTTTCTAGCCATCACTCCTCGAGAAAGAAATACTGAGAGGTGATGGTGGAGTCTAACCTTGCCTGCTAAATGAGATTCCACTGACGCTAATGGGAGATTTGGCAAAGACAGGAAAATAATTTATGAATTATTTGAATATTTTCAATTATAAAATTTTAAAAAAGCCAACCTTGGAGAATGATTAAGAAGGAAGAAGCAAATGAAAATGCCACTATAAGGCATGGTGAAATGGTATATGTGGAACCAGTCCAAGAAATAATTTTGATACCTAACGACAGGTTTGAGTCTTCCTGAAGTACCAAAGTATCACCCACCTCACTGAAGAGCTTGCCAAAAAAACCAGTTCACAACCTTTACACAGGAAGAAGTTCTCAGCCATTTAAACTAACATTTCACTAATCCAACATTCATGGCTTCTGTTCGTGTTCTTCTAAACCAAACACCAAGTCTAAAAGTGCCACCTACTTCTCTTCACACTCAGCTACATCTGGCCCTCAGACGAGAGGTTCTAACTGGTGGAGAGTCATAGCAAAAGGTTTTTGAGATTATAATCGGCATAATTATAAAAATGGAGTGAAGTTTGGCCTCAGCGAGCTGTAAAATACATTTTTAACTAGGCCATTGATAGAGTAGAGACAAGATGAAAAACAAGAGGGGAGGGCAAAGGTTTGGCTGTGTGGCCATTCTGGAAAATGACTGAAAAACAAGAACAAAGCTATTCAGAGCAGGTCATTAAAGAAAAAAAAAAATCTTAAACAAGCCTAAAAGATAGGAAATAGAAATATGACATGGTCACTTACAAAGTAGAGGTCAAAAAGACATCAGTAATTAATGATGAAAAGATAAAGAACCAAGCACTTAATTTCAAAGAAATAGTCGGGAAAGGCATAATGGCACTGCGAACAGGAAAAAAGACTTTGCAGAAGTAAATGGAAATGAATAAGATCTCAATAGGGGAAAAATGGATAATTGAAAAAGTAGAACTGCAAATTGCTGCAGAAATTCACCTGGAACATAAACCAGTTATTTAGGAGTAAGGGTGAAATATAGTTTTGAATGGATCCATTTTTTTCAAAGGGACCTCCAGGCACACACTGCTAATTTTGCTCTGATATTTTTCCATTGCAGTTTTTGTGCATGGAAAATACAGGTGAAAATGTCTACCATGCTTGAAAGTTTAAAGACTACTTTCTGAAATGCAGACCAGTGGATTTTACTTCTGTTACATCAAGAGATTCTGGAATGAAAGGGGTGGGAAGCAGAAGCCAAGAAAAACGGAGAACAGCAGATGTTTTGAAACAGCAGTTTCAACCCTAGTAGCATCTTCCCTTGTTTTCTCTGTTGTTTTCTGAGCTTCAGCTCAGATGAGCAAAACTAGATAGTCATGGAGTCCTAGAATGGCCTGGGTTGGAAGTGACCTTAAATATCATCTTGTTCCAAACCCCGTACCATGAGCAGGGACACCTTCCCCAGGGACACCAGGTTGCTAAGAGCTCCATCCAACCTTGCCTTGAATGCTTCCAGAGATGGGGCACCCACCATTTCTTTGAGCAATGTGTTCCAGTGCCTCATCACTCTCACAGTACAGAATTATTTCCTAATATCTAATCTAAGTCCACTCTCTTTTAGTCTGAGGTCATTCCCTCCTGCCCTGTCACCACACGCCCTTGTACAAAGTGTCTCTCCATCTTTCTTGTAGGCTTCCTTCAGGTATTGGAAGGCCACAGTTAGGTCACCCCAAAGCCTTCTCCTTTCCTGGCTGAACAATTCCAATTCTCTCAGCCTTTTGTCATAGGAGAGGCTTTCCATCCCTGCAACCATCTTTGTGGCCTCCTCTAGACTCACTACAGCAGGTCCACATCCTTCCTGTGCTGGCACCCCAGAGCTGGATGCAGCACTGCAGCTGGGGTCTCACCAGAGCAGAGCAGAGGGGCAGAATCCCCTCCCTCTCCCTGCTGCCCACGCTGCTTTGGATGCAGCCCAGGACACACTTGGCTCTCTGGGCTGGGAGTGCTCATGGCTGGGTCATGCCCAGCCTCTCACCCAGCAGCACCCCCGAGTCCTTCTGGGCAGGGCTGCTCTCCATCTGTTCATCCCCAGCCTGTGTTGATATCAGGGATTACCCCAACACAGGTGCAGCACCAGCACTTGGTCTTGTTAAACCTCATGAGATTCCCCTGAGCCCACTTTCTGAGTTTGTCCAGGTCCCTTTGGATGGCATCCTGTCCTTCAGGTGCTTCAACAGCAGCACTCAGCTTGGTGTCGTGTGAATTTGCTCAGGGTGCACTTAAACCCTTCATCTATGTAATTAATGAAGATATTAAATAACACCGGTCCCAATACTACTTGTCACTGATGTCCACTGTGACTCTGACCGGTTGAATGCAGAGTGTAAAACAGCAGTGGACAGCCTAAATCATACAGCCTCAGTTACACTCTGGAGTTGTAACAAAAGTTCATCTCAATGAAAAAAAAGATGAAGTGAAGGTATAACTTTCTCACAGTCACTGGTGCAAGAGATTGTTCCAGTACTTCCACCTGAAGAAGATGAGAAAGAGGAAATAATATATATTACAGAATTGTTTCAGTTAATTTCCCGGTTAAGCTCTTCTTTTTTTTTCTCCAAGGACCATATGAGAAGACTCCTTTACAAAAGCCTACAGTTGTGTTAAGCAGGTCACGTGTTTCAGAATAACCAAGCCTAATCTTCTCCACCCTTGACTGAGTCCCCCATTGCTGGTAAGCAGATCCCCAGTGTGTGGAATGACAGAGCCCTGCACAGAGGAACATGGGGCACTGAAAAATTTATCTCCTCTTCTGAAGAAGCTGCCACACCAGAGGTTTGATGTATTATGTAGCAATGCACAAGCCCTCCCACAAGTCAGCAACTGCTCCAGCCCTATCAGAAGGATTGACAACCCCATCACCCCTGTAGCGCAAAGCCAGCTCAGACACTAATTCCCAAAGGCTGGGCCACAACACTGAACTCTTACATGGAGAAGGAATCTGAAGTGCTGTGGACTGTAAAATACAGTGAGGCTGTCCTGGGAGAGGATTGGTGACACATCTACCTGGTATAGCTGTGGGTCTTGGGTGGTGAAGGAAGACACACGGTAGCTGCTCTGCATAAAGGTGACCAAGTTTAGCAGAGAAGACATGATGCCATGTCTCAAATACTGCTTTTTCTTAGCACATCTGTGTGTGGATCCAGGCAAAGAGAGTTCACAATGATCTGCATTTCAATGGGACATGGGAAAATTAAGAGTATCTGTCCGAACATTTCCAGAAACCAGGCAAAAGAAATCCTAACAGCTGTAGGTGTTCAGTGAAGGCATAAAGCCCTTAAACACCATAAGTCAGTCCGGGTGCAGCCCTCTCTGGATGCTGAACCGTAATCCCTAAGTGCCCAGCACTTGCAGAGGCTTAATCCTTTTCAACAATGGGATGAGCTGGAGGCTATATCCTTTCAAGATTTACATAACACCCCAGCACACATGTCTTTTGGGAGGATAAGAGCTGCTTAGTATGTCCTGCATTCATATTTTTACAGCCATTTGGTTTACATTCATGTCTCTGTCCCCAGTGAGAAATCCCAAGCTGATGACGTTGCCCTCAACCTACCGCCATGCTGGTTATGGGCTTCCCAGCTGGCTCAGCCCAGCAGAAAGCACTTCTGCACCCCATGTCCTGGGTGCAGCCCTTGCCCTGTCACACAGTGCATCTTTTTGGGGCCACCCCCTTGCAACCCCCCCCAACACACACAGGTTCTGTGTCCTCTAAAGATACAGCATCAGAAACAGGTAAGAAGATGAGAACTGGGGCAGCTGTATGGGGAAGGACAATGGCTAACTGGTATCTCACGAAAAGCGAGCCACAGCATCCTGGTGTGAGCCAGGCACACAGTGTTATTAACCTTGCCTTACCCTTTATTGGTCTTTCTATGTGCAATTCTTGTGCTGTATCCCTACCTTTAGGGTGATCACTACAGAACTCTACAGTTGTGCTCCATTTCTACGGCACTACAGCAAGCCATGTTTCAGTTGGGCCAGTTGGATACTGCATCCACTGCAATGAAGTTCCCTTTCAAACAAAGCTGTTTTCTGGTGAGCTTCATAGTTTCTTTGAAAGGGAGAAGCAATCCTGACATCAGCCTTCCTCACTTTAATTACTCTGAGTGTTTTCTTCATGCCAGCAATCTCCCATGGATGCAACAATCAATTCTCAGGACAAGGATAGGTGAGCAAGTAACACATCTGAACTGAAAAGAGAAAAAAGGTATGAAATAGAGAAAAAAACCTACCACGAAAATTAGCCCAGTCTTTAGTTTTCAGCTGATATCTTTGCATTTTCCTTTTCCCATCAGCTGTGTTTCCTTGCTCTTCTTTTGCAAGCCCTATAGCAGCTTCATCTGCAAACAGGCAGATCCACAGTGTTCCCTCAGCTCTTCTTCAGCAGTACAAGGCACTTCTGTCCAGCTGCAAAGGCTTCCTTTTATTTTATCAGGGACACATTCCAACATTATTAACTGGTGTTTTCAATGTAAGTTTTAGCCTCATGATGCTTTTACAAATCTACAGTAGCAACACTGTAAAGTCCACACACATACGGATCATTCCCTAACCCCCTTCTTGGGAGAACAGGGTTGTAAAAAGGAACTGAAGAAGAAACTTGGAAATATAACAACATACAAGTCAGGCTGGACATTACTGAAGTCTGTCCAAAAAATAGAATTATTTTGCCTTGTCCTTTTCTTTCTACGATGTGCATATAATATTATCCATTGCATCACAATGTACAAAAATCTGTAAGAATTACAGATTAAGGAGTGACTTGTTGTCTTTCTCTGCCTGCTTTAGATACTGTTTAAGCAATTACTCTGCCTCTGAGAATGGTGTTGAAAATACAAATCTGGCACTTGCATGATAAATATCTGATACTGCAGTGATGAAAGTCCCCTAGATCTGTCACCAGAGCCATTGCAAAAAACTCATTCAACCAACGGAGGAGGAGTGCAGGCACAGCTTAGCAGCTAGCCTTGGCCACTTACTGTGTTTATGAAAACCTGGGGGACATACAGAGTTATACAGAGCTCAGTACAGAAACACAGCCAGGAAACGAGAACAAACATGAACATCCAATGGGTTTATCATTTTAAAATGCTGCCGTAGAAAAAGGCCCCCAAAAGAAAACAGACATTATTTTTCCCCATCATTCCCCCCTGCCAAAGAAAAGGAGAGTGTTGGCTGACAAACAGTCTTTCAGATTTAGACTTTTTTTTGGTGAGGGGGAGGCAGGTAAGCAAACCAAAGCACAAATAAATACAAATTTGTATTTATTTGTCTATCTATTTTTGTGTTCCATAATACTTTCCATTAACCTTAAAATTAAAAGAACAAAAGAACCCACTGATAAAATAAGAGTTGCTGGGATTACTAGGAAGAATTCTGTGACAGGCAGCTTCCTGCTAATAGCCCCTTACACACAATGTTGTGGAAGAGAGAGAGGTGAAAAAACACTGCTATAAGCACTAAGGCCATTTAATCCTTAACATGGGAATGTATTTCTGCTCTTTTTCCCTCCCTAGATTCATTTTATGTTCCCATCAGAAGGTTAATTGTGTTAACAGGAGTTACAGCCACAGGGGAAAGATGTGATTGAATGCTGAGTGCAGTTTTAGCTGATAACCTCCGAGTGAGTGAAAGGGCACAAAAAGGGGTTGATCTCCTCTAAAGGGGTTGTCAGTCATTCAGGAAAAAGTGCAGCTGTGGGAGAAACAGCCTTATCTCCCAGGACACGAAGAAGAGAAGCTATCAAAATAATCACGAAGCTACACTCATCCCAGGCTCTGTGCCTGTGGCTCTGACACTGGAGTTAAATGAGAATAACTGGCTTTTTTGTGTATATGAACAAGCAGACCCTGACTTCATGCACATTCTTGGAGACTGATTAGATTGCATGAATATGTGTAATTAAAAACAGACCACAAATAATTATACCTCTAAAAAGGTGGCATGAAATCTTGACATCTTTTAGCTTGATAGCACAACTCCTGTTTGCTGGATCAAGGATATGATTGCATGCCAAGGTTTTAGGTAAGACTACCTGTGAAATCTTTCACACACATTTACACTTAATCAAAAAGGTCCATAAGAGGGTCTTCATGAAAAACAAGGCATTCTCTCTCCTTCATCATTTCAGCCCATGTCTGAACTCATCCTGCAAAATTGCCCAGGATTTACAGGAAGTAGCTTGGAGAAGAAGGGCTAGCATTTTTTAAGATTAAACATTTCCATAAGCTGTAGTCGATGAGAGTGGACATTAGTGGAAATATTTGCACCCATAGAGACAGGACAAAGGACCAAGGTGTATTTCAATGCCAGAATACAAGCAGTGAAGTTTGTGTCTGACTTCTCAAAGGTGTACTGGAGATTCCAGAAACAGAAAGCCTTCTCCTCCTTTGCACTCCAAGACCACCTTAGAAACATCTTGTGAGCACTCCAGAAATGGTTTTAGCTGCTGTTACCAGCTGAATTGCTGTTGTCATTTTCCACCTTGTCAATGGAAGGGATGCTAAATCTCCAGAAACTGGCAGACATTTCTGTTTAGACTGTGGTTCTGCTGCCTTTATAATGAAGATCCTTTTCTCACATGCAGAGTTAAAAATACAGCTTCTTGTCCAGTTACAGCCATAATATAACAATGCAGTCTTGCAACAAAGAAATAAGTAGATGGGAAAAAAATGCTTAGATTTTTGTTTAAAATGCCCAAATATAAACCTGGCAATCTTTTCCCCCAAAGCATTTAAGTGCAAAAAAGTTCTGTAATATTAACATCCACAGTGCAACTTGAACAAAACAACTAAAAGGCTTATTGACTTGGTAGCAGGGAAAGCCAGTTTGAAATATTTGATCCTATCACCAGCTAAGCAAGTATGTGTAAAGTGTAAAGCCTGCACTTGTTGATTTCTGAGATAAAAATCAATAAAACTGTCCATAACCTATAACTCTTTGGTTTACCTCTCCATAGAGATCAAAAGAGAGTAATTAGATTTCTGCCTGAGTAGCAGGGGTAGAAAACTGTTTCATTTTGGATCAAAACCTTCCCAGTGGATTACACCTTCTATCCACTGCCTATCAACACTTAACAATTGCTTCTGTATTTGACTTTGACAGAACTACCAGAATGTTACTATCTAATTTTCAGTGCAGTTGAGAGAAGGCTTGGATGCTTTATTCTGGTGTCAGATTATAAAATTAATTCTTCTCACTCCGTATTTTACATTTTTACTCTGCCCGGTGCTTTGTAAAAGCCAGCCTTGCTAATGTGATAAATAATTAAAAAACAAAACTACAATCCCCATCCTACCTCTAATTTACAACAAGCAAAAAACCTTTATCTATTATTGATGATCCAGCCTTTGTATCCAGATATCACTCTAAACAAGCAGTTGTCTGCCTTGGATTGTCTTTGCATTTCATATTCAAATGAGGTGGACATTGTTGCATATATTTTCATTTGATGACATTTTAATATCACCAGATGCTATTGCCTGCCTAGGAGATAACTGTTTCAAATACAGCCATCTTCCCCCTCTAAGCACAGTGATATGAAGAGGTGAGCAGGAAGCAGGTCATGCTTTAAAATAACATTTTATAACACTTGTTACTATCATGGTATTCTTGCATTTTAACAGTCCCGGTGTCCCTATAATAATTTTTTTTTAAAGGGAAATGTCACTCTGCATTTTGATCTTTCTTAACTAAGCAGCTTTTTGAACAGGCTGAGAGCACGAAATATCAAATAACAAATAGCACTCACAACAACTTCATGTCTTAGATAGAGATTAATATGTTGGAAAACATGTGACAGTTGATGTTCCATGTAATGAGCTGTGGTGATGGACAGATGCAATAAATTCATGCCTTGATGCAGAGGGCTTTGTCAGATGAAGTCCAGATCACAGACAGCCACCTGAAGCCTTCCAACACCTCCAAGTCCACTCAGAGTAAGCATTTGCGGGCATTTTGCTTACTTATTTGCTTACAAGATTAACAAACCTCCCCATTCTCACATCTCTAAGCCTTTAGAAAATAAAAACCTCATTTTTAAAAAAGAACTGAAGCTTGCAGTATTTGAACTTGGCCACAACATATACTTGTACAAAAGTATTACATAAGGTTTGACCTTAACCTAAGCGTATGGATTTTGACTGAAATTCCCAGGAGCTGGAACATTTTTCACTGTATCTTGAGCAGGATAAAGCACCCTAACCTCTAAAAAAGAATGTGTGACTAATAGTTATATTTTTTAGAGAGTTACTGAATTATCTTAAATGCTGCACTGTCAGAATGGCTCAGGTGGCTAAACTGAACAAGGAACTCTTCATCTATGTTCACCACTTAAGAAATCATTACACAAAACAAAGCTACATTTGCTGCAATGTAAATGTGCCAGAGGGATCCAGTCCTCAACTCCACCCATTCTGACTTTTTGAAGGGCATAAAATAGATACTTGAGGATGGGGGAAAGACAAAGCGCTTGTCCTCATGCCTAGTTTTAAGCAGTAGCTTCCATGTTTTGCTGAATTAGGACCAGTGACTTAATTGTGAAATTTTTTGTATTTGAAGACAGTAATTTCATTAGGTAACCTTAGCACCTGAGGAGGACAGCTAAGTTAGAAGTGGCACTATATTAGCAAAAAGCCATTGTTCACCTGACATCTCTGGAGAGGTGTTTGGGCACTTCATGTTCTCTCCATTGATTCCTATTTTGCTGGTGAGAGGACTATTCTGGTCTTCATCACTGCCCCCTGTTTTTCCCCTGCCTCATTCTGCTTTCTGCTCTGGGAAGGAGGAAGCTTTCTGTCTTTATTAAAGTCGCACCAGTCAAGAAGTACTCCCTTGACATAACAGGCTGCAACATAACAGACTTGGAAGAGTTAGCAATTGCACCTTGTTCTGCGGTGCATCTTGCTCTCCACTCTGCCTTTGGCCAGCAGCTCATTGTGTGATGGGTACACACTGTTCCTTTTCCATGGGTACCCAGGCTGGTGCAGCTCTCTCTCTGCCTCAGCCTCGCAGGCATAGGAATTGCACACAAGCTATTTCCAGGCAGGCAGTGTTCTTAGACCTTTCTCTATAGATGCCAATTAGAAGATTAGCGTCTTTTCTCTCCCCCTCTTTGCTATTAAATAGTCACACAAAAGCTGAGCTGACAAATTGCTCTCTCTATGGTGTGGGACAAAGACAGACAATAGATCAACATCATTTACTATACTCAAATCCTATTAATCACAGATTAATGAGAACATGTCTGGGGGGGAGAAATTACCAGAATGTGGGCATATTGTCTTGTTACTCATGTAACATCTGCTGTGGCTTTACCTTTAGTGTCATGTCATCCTTTATCACATTGAAATAATGTTTGTTCCAGAAACATAATTATGATAATGGGTCCTTCCTTTAACAATTACTGAGGTACAGTAGGATTATATTTCTTAGCCACTTGGTTTTAAAAAAATATATCTCTTAACTACTTTCTGAATGCTTCTATTAGTCATTATTTGATTAAGGAAGATGTGTTTATAGGCATTAATAGAAACTTGTTATTCTCTTTATTATTATTAATTATAATTTTATTCATTACTTCTCTGAAAAATCACAAGTGAAGAAGTAAAGCTAGAGTCTAGCTGTTCGTTTTTACACTTAGAGAATTATTTCTCTTTTGGCTTTCTCTTAAACTACTGCTAATTTTTCATTAATTCACATTACAATAGTATTGGATCACGATGTTTGTTTTGAAAAATGTGCACTTTTCTAGCTATCTTCTTAAAATAATTTTATAGCTGAATTGCTTATCAATTTGTTCCCATATTTTCTCTTCTACTGCTGCCATTGGTAAGGAATACTGTTCAGGGTAGCAGTTTAGCATATGTAATTGTCTCAGAGCATTTCACTGCTCAGCCTGGATGGAAATTCAGAGTTTTGGGTTTAACTAATTAGAATTCATCACAACTATTCCTAATGTTGTTATCCTCAATACGGAACAAGATGCTTCACAGATAAATAGCAAAGCAATTACAGCTATAATCAGCCGGCAAATAATAGAGGGACTGCAGTCTACACGTGTGACGGTGTATTTAAAAAAATTATTTGACCCTTGTTCATCACGTCCCGAGTACTTGCTGGTCCCTGTTGGGGAGCCGTGGTGAGCAGGGCGAGGGTCGACCCGGGATGAGCCGGCACTGAGGCCCTTGCGGGTGTTTCAGAACCGCGGGGCGGGACAGCTCCGCAGGGCAGCCGCGGGCTGCGCCACCGCCCCCGCCCCGGACTCGGACACGGCAGCGGCCCCGCTCCCAGCATGGGCATGGGCATGGGCATGGGCATCAACCCAGCTGCCCCCGTCCCTCCCCGCCCTGGCCTGCTGCCCTTCGCCAAGTTCCTCTCCCCTCCCCACCAAGGCCGGAAGCGTGGGTCCCACCGCCCTGGCTATTTCCCCTCCAGAGGGAAGGAGTTGACCAGAGCGCTGGAGAGCGGGGCAGACCCGGCGGGTGGGCCTGCCATCCTGCTAGATATACATGATCTATGTCTTGCAGTGCTGAAATGACTTTTGAATATGCTTCTTCATTAATCCTGGCACACCCGGGAACTGCTGGTGCCACCACCATGCTGGCTGCCCGCTGCAGTGCCCAGCCCACAGGCACCAAGTTCCCCTGGCGGGTGCCACAGCCCTCACCTGAGCACCCAGCATCACCTGCAGAGGACTATTCACGGCTGGCTTCACAGCTGCTGTCACAGAGAGCAGGGAAACACCTAAAGGGGCCAATGAACATTGTTATGGCTACTACATGGTAGCCTCCAACCTTCCTTAGGATTTGGGCATGCTGGCGCATCATTGCACATAAGTGCCATTGCTCACTTGTGATTCAGAGACCTACACCTTCTTCTTAAGCTAGGCTTGTTAGCCATGTGCTTGGAAAAACAAAAAAGGAATTATGAGCTTCTGTAATTCATTACACCATATTTTACACCCTCATACAACAGTTTATCACCTGCACCCAAGACACAGAAGAACAGACCCAATGCTTTTATCTGTCCAAGGAGTGTCCATGCCTCCCCTTTCTAAGTGTCCCTCACCATCTGATGAGAGTTATTGTATTGGGGCACTCTCCAATCCTTCCATAGGAATGAGGTCACTGGTCATGAATTATTAAAATACTCACAGAGAAGGGGGAAGAGAGTGATCAGCTTTGTTGCCTGATGTCTAAGACAACCAGAGGAAAATCTAACCACCCGTTCCAGTCCCTGCTCCAAGAACGGCTCATATGACTTCATTCAACAGTTGTTCTACATAGTACCCTACAGCTTGGCTGCCTACAGGAATATTTTACCCAGACTACAAGGACTCTAACATGAAGCCCCATATTTCTTACCCATCTCTGAGGAAACAAACTCAGCAGAGTGAGTGGCCTAGTTCCACCAAAGTGGATGGCATATGGAAACAGAGGTGATGCACCGCATCTTCACCAGGCCTCAGTGAAATTAGTGGATCTTAGTGAACTGAGAAGTCCTACTTTTTAGCTCTTGGCATGGGCAGTTAACTGAAAGCATTCACAGACAGATCTGAATCCTCCCAAAGGGTCTGCTGCTCTCTCACCTACATCCTTCATGACTGATCTATTTATTCAATTACCAAATATGAGACCAGTGATAAGGCTGCCAGAGCTTTCTGTATCTGACTAAAGAGAAAGGGAAAAAAAAGTGACTCCAGTGGTGTTAAATGTGAAATCTGGCTTGAGGATTTCGGCGGACTCTAAGTACATGGTGGCAGATTCAGCCTGCTGTGGAGAGAGTCCTGCTGAGGCCACCTTTCTGACAGAGCAAAGCTTACAACAGGTAGCCGCTATGACCTGACAGAATCAGGGTCCTTCAAAGTATGGGCAAAAAGAAATCTTTGGGTATGTGGGATCCACAACAGAGCCACTTTCACAGCAGGGAGACTTTAGGTAGCAGCTGCTCAAAATGGTCTTAAGGATTACACTGGGATTTAGGCACCTTATTTCTGTCCAAATTCTGCCTCCTTTTGCGGCTTTGGTCTGTAAAATGGGGATATATAGCCTTCCCAAGTGACTGTGAGGATAAAAGTATTCATGGTTTTGAGGTAATGGTGCTAAAATTCTGGTAATGGGGATCCAGAGATAGCTGAGGGCTGCTTACTCACACTGTGCTTCCTTTCTCAATAACTAATAGCATGTCTAGGCTTTGATGTTGATGGGTAGGCAGAAGAGTGGTCTTGATTAAAAGCATTAATTTACCTCTCGCAGATAACAGATTCATATACACAGGTCTAAATCAGGAGTAACTGCATCAAAATAAACAGCCCTTGGGTAAAACAGGTGTAAAAGAGAAGAGAACCAGACCCTGTATCTAGCAGACATATGACAACGTAAATGGGCAAACACAAGAAAAGTGAATTATTGTTATTATATGTGCATGTTACATTCAGTACCATTAAAATCTAATGCTACAAAGAAAATACCTTTCAAGCTTGCAAAGTATATGCAATAGGGGCTGTCAATAACTCATCAGAACCTGTGAATGTTTCCTTTGTATATGTTGCTTTCATTGCAACATTGATATCAATCAGGAGTAGCTTCATTCGTAGAAAACTGGCAGAATAAAAAAAAAACAGGTCCTTTAGCTTTAAGGAAATTAACTGAGATCTACTGACTCAAGAAAACCTTTAAAAATTTTGAATTACATCTTAAATGAACATTTAATTTTATAATTTGTCAACTTAGATAATAATATTAAGAGATCTCTGCTGATACAAACAATTATGTTAATTATAGTAAAAGCCATCAAATTAAATTCAGTTCCTGGAATCAATAGCATTTCTTCAAGTACCATTTCTAATTATGGCCATACTTTCCATTTGGACTTTTATTAATGCATATGTTATATCTGTCACCTTCTTCAGTTGTGAGCAAACTCACTGTATGTTAATTCACACCTGATAACAATCGTTTTTCTGGTACTTACCTTCCAAACCTGATGATAGGATGTGTCAACACCTATAGGATTTTTTGTTTTCTTTGAGGACTTCGTGAAAGTTACGTTCTTTTTATTTTAAATTTGCTGCTAAATGACAGTTTCCAATTTTAATTACAAAAACGGACAATAAAAATGAAGAGTAAAAGACTACTCTCTTTGATGCAGTTTCTACTGTAACCTCTAGACATGTTGGCAAGTAATAAAATCTGAGCAGATTATACTTTAGAATCTGTTACTTTAGAAATTTCTCTTCTCGCTTCAAGGGGAAGTTCTCTCATGCTTCCACACAGATAAAGAATGCCAATAGTTATTTAGTCACATTTCCCCCCACCCTCAATAATCTGTTTATATTAAGTTTAGACCAAATACTCAAGAAAATTCCCATCACACCTGCCTTCCTGTTCATAGCATATTTTCACACTGTGTATCACAGTCCAAGCATCATCTCCTTCAACAGACTCTCTCATGACAAACTGCCAGGACACACAAAAGATTGATGTGAGTACATAGCACCTCATGCTAATTTCCAGCACATTTCATCTCCACAGCCTTGCCTCCCTTTACCCACCATGTCACCAATAAACTCCTTCAAAGTGACATAACCTTAATTATATTTTAACCTCATCCCAGAGGAAAGTGATACCTTCATTAACTGTTGGGAGGTAATTTTCAGGCTGAGTTGCAGGTGTATTTTTTCACAGACTGGTGTTCTCAGGCAAGGCACAACTGTGACAGCGTGTTAGAAAAATACAGTCTTTTCCTTAGCTCTCAGTCATCCTTTAATAGATTATGAAAACAGTTAGGTTTTTGTTATTTGGAGTTTTTTTGGGGAAAAAAGCACCTTTCACATGACAATAACTTTCAGGGGCAACTCACCATAGCCTAAACAAGACATTTTGGACAGCTTTTTTTGGTCTCTCTGTGGCCCTTGAATAACTCAGCCCAAGCAGGACAAACCCATCCCCAGTCTCCATGTTTTTTTCTACATCATCAGTGTCTCTAAGGAAACTCTCAGTTTTACTGCGGGCCAAGAATTCTGTACAGGCATAGTGACATTTGGCATTCCTAACACACCCCTAAGCCCTAACATCACCCAAAAGAACAACAGTGCCACTAGTGTGGAAATACTACCCGGGCAGAAGAGACGGAGATGGGAATTGCTGACAAACATGATCAATAGAACATTTGAGGCAGAAAGGCAACTGCTAAGGTAAGTAGAAGTATTACCAGAGTTAAAGAAAGAACTGAAAAAAATATGAGATAATAGGAAGAAAAAAACATTGTGGTGCATGAAAATTTGGGGGTTAAGGAAGAGCAGATTCCACTTTTAAGTGCCAAAGTCTGCCAGAACATCTGCCCAGCAGGCTGGGGAGGTCCTGGGCAGAGGGATGACACATCACTGCTCATCATTGCAGTATTACACACCACAAATACTGCTCATTTGTTAGAGGGCAGACCATCTTTGTATCAGTTGCTGTCTGCTCAGGTTTATCAGGTTGCCAGCATGACAAGATATCTGTATATGCATATCTGATCACAGTGGAAAAATTATTATACCAAACCATCCAATTTTCACCCTTTGCATGTACTTGCATGTAAAGCATTAGATAACTTTCTGGTTATCAGTGCTGTTGTCATCAAAACACTTGCTCTCATGTTACTTTCATAGTAAAGTAGCTAACTACAAATGTCTGCATGGACACTGCCATAAAAAACCCACATTCTTCAAAGTATATACCTACGTATACTATGAGCTAATCCTGCTTCTGGTGAAAAGGAAATTTAGAACTAGGCCCTGACATAGAAATTTCACCAGTAATAAGTGGGGCTGTCAGACATGCACAGCTTTAGCTGACAGGAGGTGAGGTGGGACAAGCATTTCTACAGCTAAGCACCAGGTACCCTCATCCAGAATGAACACCCATCTGAACTCTGTTGAAAAATGCGATTTCACTGAAGACATCCAACATCACACTGGCATGCCCTCAGGAGCACTGGGTGACCATCTAATGGCACTTGGTGACCATCGTCAGCGTTCACCAGCAGCTCCTCTCTCTGCCCATGAGCCCCTGCAGGTAGAAGGAGGAGGTAGGACTCTGCAGGCTACTCTTGCCTTCACTCTGTGCTCTTATTTAACACTAGTCACCCTCCACACTGTGATACAAACCAGGGAGGGAGCCCAATAAAAATAGAGTATTACTGTGTAAAGCAAGTCTATCTCTGAGTACACACAGCACAGCATCAGACTGGGAATTTTCAAAAAATTACAATCCTAAGACTACAAGTCCCTTTATTTTGGCACTTTCTTCCTTCTAAGTGCTTAACTTTGCAACCTTGATGTTATTCTCATTTTCATTACTTTATTACTGGTTAATTTTAAGCTTTCTCTTACAACTAGAATCACCGCCAAAACTCATTCACATAAACCTTGGGATTTTGTAAAATGCTATCAAGAAGACAGCACAGAAAAGGCCTGTGTAGATTTGTAAATATACATACATTTTATATTTCTTACTTCATATTTCACAGATGTATATTTTTATAAAAATATCCTTTTTACTTGTTGAAAGTCAATCTAATCTTGTATTTTGTCTCCTACAGTGGCCAAAAACAGGTGCTTGGAGAAAAATACAGGAACAGGAAAGCATAAAGTGGTACTGTCTCCAAATATTCTCTCAACAGCCCTCTTTGGCTCGGGGAATTCCTGAGTGGTGTCATTTTATTTAATAGATTTAATAGATTGGCCTTTCCATTCATCCACTTTCGAACTCTTGCAAACATTCAGCATCTTCAGGAGATTGTGACAGACGGTGAAGAAGTGGGAGTGCTTGCCTGGAGAGCAGGACATCCAGGGCTTCAGGCCATGCTCCAATGAGAGCTTATCTTTCCCATGAAGTAGCCACTGAGTAGCTATGTTCAGGGACTGGAGCTGACACCCTCTTCTGCATAAATCTTTCCCCAGTTTCTCCTTTTTCTGCAACAAAAGAAATTTTGAACAGTCTTTACGAAGCAGCACCTTGCCAAAGGCATGTGACAAGTGGCTCACTGGCCTGGCTGCTTCCAAGACTCATTGGGAGGAAGGGATGCAAGCCAGGTCCTCAGTGCAATAACCACTGACCTGCTGAAAAAAGGAGAGCAGAGGTTGTTTCCAAGGAAATCACCAGTATACCAAGCCCACTCCAGCCAGGCCCTGCAGGACAATGGGCTGAAGATCCCCAGAATCATGGGTCTGCATGGGGGCTTAAACACTGGACACTCTGCAGCTGAAGTCCTTCACCACATGAAAGTGTGGCATTCACAGACTTCACGCCAGGGTCAGACAATCATTGAGGGGCAGCTCTCATCGTCACAGCTTTGAACTCAAGTGTCTGAGTCCTGCCCAAGCCCCATGACTGCATCCCACCCAGAGCTGGATGCACACCCACAGTCACTGCTCTGCCGTTCCCAGTGCTGGTGCTTTCCCTTAACTAAAAGCCAACGAAGAACCTTTAAAGCTGTTCCTACAAAACAATATAATAATAATAATAATATTTAAAAGATATAATATTATTGAGCATGAATTAACTATTAAAATTACTACTTGAACACACTAGTAACATTTTAAAGCACCCTTAATAGCTTATTCATTTTAAGGGCGATAATCAGAAGAATCACCTGCTTCCCTTACCAGATGTCAAGGAACAAAACAGTGTTTCCTTTTCTCATTATAAGACCCACTTACGATGAGAAGAGTGCAGCCCTGTAATGGCTTCTAGCAGCTGCTGCTGAAGGGACTGAGAGAGAAGAAGATAACAGGTTAGCAGGAAAATATATGGAGTAAGCAAGGCCAATGGCCATGCTGGAGAATCCAAGTGATATTGCCAGCATGGAGGTGCCAAGATGGTCAAATGAGCATCAACAACAGGTGGCATTGCCTCAACAGTCTTGCCTGTCTCAGAAGAGAATGTGCAGTCAGACTGAGCAAGGGGAGAGAGGTTTACTCTGAAACACAGTGACATAAGGGCACAATATAATGATGCAATGCAGACAGGCCTGGGTCAGCAGGTCCTGCACCTTGCTCCTCCCAAGTGTTTGGTTTGGTTAATGGTGCACAGGACAAGTTAGAAATATCTGCATTGAGCTTTCTAGCATCCACAGTCAATAGGCAGTGAGGAGTAGGCATGATGTTTGCTCAGAGTAACTCCAAACTTATCAGGAAGGTGAGCATAGGGCACCCCACCCTTGGGCAGGGCACTCTGCAGGCAGGACACCCCACCCTCGGGCTCAAGCCAGCACGCTCCATATTGCTCTGAGCTGTTGCCATTAAGGATCTCTGCAATTCACTCACTGATGCCATTTATATTAGATCTACAAGGAGCCGGAGGATTTAGCTACCCACTTGCAACTGCCTTGAGACATAGGATATTTTTCAAATAATGTGAAAATCCCGTACCCAGAACATCTTGAAGGCCCTGCAAGTATCTGTGGAGAAGGAAATTACTATATGTTTATGCAGTGGCTAGAGATGAAGAGTTGGACTCAACGATCCTTGTGGGTCACTTCCAACTCAGAATATTCTGTGATAAACTGTGAATATCTCTGAAGAGTTTCTTGTCCATACAAGGTTTTTTACCTCAGTTCTCATATGTTTAATGCTTTGTTTTCTGAAGACTTAAAGTATGGTCATTTTCAACAATTCTACTGTTATTTTTACCAATTTCTGCCTGTTGCTTGTAATACCAGGTAGCAGCAAATCACTGAGAGAGTCACACAACCTGACACGGACTTCTCCAAAGAGTCATCAGGTGACCAGGAACAAGCTTGATGCTTCAGCATCCTAACTCATCCAGATAAGATTCCTGGAAACAAGCTTTTAAGCTGTGCCATGAATGCTGTGCCAAATGCCAGCAGACGTGGACTGCACCAAACAGTGCCGTTATTGAACAAGAAAGCAACAAGAACACTGACTTCACATGGTGAAGAAGAGAAGAGTCCTTCGTAAAGACATACCTTGGGAGCCTAACGGAGGAAACACGGCTACACTGTTTTTGCCGTAAAGCCAGAGCTGCTCGCCTGGAGACATACCGCCATCTCCACGGATCGGGTACCTCTGGAAAGGTGAGCTTGGCGAGCTCCTAGCCCAGCCACTCCTGCCAGGCAGCGACGGCCTCTTGGAGGGCACACTGCATCCTTCTGCAGGGCTCAGGCACCACTAGAGGGAAACCCAGCACCGCCCTCAGCCCTCCCCTGAGCTTCACAAGGGAAGGGGCGAGCGGCGGGGACAGCGGCGGCGAGGGCAGCGCTGCGCCGGGCGGACGAGCTCCTCCCGCCGGGCTGCGGGGGAGAGGCGCTTTTCCCTCCCCCTTCTCCTGCCCCTTCCCCTTTTCCCCCTTCCCTTTCGCCTTCCTCTTTTCCCCTCCTCCACCACCGCGGGAGGAGCGGGACGGAGAGGGGTGCCGCACTAAAACCCTGGGAGGAGTAAACAGGAAAGGACGAGGGGGAAGTAATGATAAATTAAACTAAACTAAACTAAAATTTGTTAATTAAAATTAAATGCCGTCATAATAAACCGAGAAGTGGCTGCTGGGAGGGATGCTAGAGTTTCTGAGTGTCCCTCATCTCTCCCAGACCAATAGTCACAGCTCCTAATTTTAATTTAATATTGGCCAAAAATGGCTTCCTCCTGGTTCTCTTCATCTTACCAGTACAGAAACCTCTCCTGCTGGCAGAAACCCCTTGACCCATTTAGCTCCTAAGAAGATAGTACTGTTCCAAACAGCTACTGAACTGTTTGCTAGCAACAAGATAACTATCAAAGGACAGAGCAATGACAAATAAGGTTACGAGAATTATCACTACCATAATCATCACTGTAACATACTTCACTTAGCTTGTGTAACAGGCATGTTTCCTCCCCCAGATGCTGTCTTTAAAGAAAACAATGCCAAGTCTTTTACCACATCCATAAAACGATCTAAGTAAAAGAAGTGAAGGGCAAAGTAGCAAAGGCTGCAGTTGATACAGAATTATTCAGAAAAGATTAAACTACAGCTGAAAAGTACAGACATATTTCATAATGTCATGTAGCATAGCAATAAGAAGTTAGATTTTGCATTAAAGTTCACATGAACAGATGCACTATACAGCACCCAAGGGGGGAAATCTATATGTGCCACAGACTTTAAATGAACTGGTTTTACTAGGAAATTAATTTCAGAGCCGTGATGGATACTTGAGATCAAGACTCCATGGTGGGCAAAACACCAGAAAGAATTACCAGAATTAATATGACTAAACAGAGAAAAAACAAGAAAACATCACTTTACCTTTCTATAAATCCTTCTTAACTACAGTTTGCATTCTGTATTAAAAAGATAGCCAGAAAAAAAAAAAAAAGGTTCTGTGAAAGGTAACCAGGTAAGGAAATGTTCTCATTTGAGAAAAAAAATAACCAGGATAGAAACAGGACTAGCTGAAGCTTGGAAAGGAGACAGCAGAGGGTGGTGACATCTCAGTCACATCACAGGTGCCCTAAAAAGGTGAAGAACAAAATCTCATTCCCTGTTTCACTGAAGTATTGATTTTTCTCAATTAAAATACCACCTAGTAGTTTTAAAACAAACACCAGAGATTTTTGGTGCAGTTTTCTGTTCAGCATCATTGTCACAGGATGTCATGAAGATCAAAGATTTGGCAAAGTACAGCAAGAGATTAGAGAAATTCACTGCAGCTTCTAAACAAAAGTACACGGAAAGCTTCTAAAGATCTGGAAGCTGGATGCACAGTCCAGGAGTGGGACCATTACATATTTGTCTGCTTATATTTTTCTTCTCTAAGTGTCTTCAGTTGGCCAGTGTCAGGGAGGGAGTGCTGGACTATGTGACCTAGCATGGTGTAGACAAGTGGGAAAGCTGGATCACAGCAAGGCTGTGATTTTCTGAAGCTCATATGAAATTTAGGTTGGAGCTGGGAACTGACTTCACACCTACAAACCATCATACCAGGAATACAGCAATCTATAACCACAGGGGCAGTTTCCCTGCACAACTGTGTGCCAGAGTTTCACTTGCTGGTCTGGAAATGAACCAGGCAGTAAAAGCGATTAGCAGTGGAAAGACACTAGACAGCTGTAATTATCTAAATGCCTTCCTATTAACCATGTGAGAAACTAAATTCTCACAATCACATTCATTAGTAAATGCTAACGACAAACTAACTACATGAAGTTTCATTTGATTAGGCAGAAGAATTCTACTCCAATATGATTAGGTTACACAGAATGACCTAAAAAAAAATAAACCAAGTCTGCTTCAGAGAGCAAATGAATGTTAATACTGGCAGACAAGCAAAGAAACCCTGTCCTTGTGGCACAAGGGCTGCTCCTACAAACAGCATGGCCAGGCTCCCTCAGCTGATGGCGAAGGCTCCCAGCTCCCTGGCTTGGCTCCTGTTCCCACTGCTAGACCTGTGGATGGTGAGCACAAGAGGGACATAGCCAGACCTGCTGCAGCACATTGTAGTGATTCACCTACATGTTAGCCCCACTTAGAAAACCCTTCAATGCCATAGTGAGAACAGATAGTAGGCAGCAGAAGAAATTCACTTTGTTGATGCCTGCACTGTTTTTCACCTGAGGCAAAAATGTGGTTCAGTGGACAGAGCATCAGTGTGAGCGGCATGAGCACAGCCTGACAGCTGCTCACCTCAGAGGTGCTGGGTTTTAGCCACCCCTGGCACACCATGTTGCAAAAGTGCATCATTGGTCCCTATGCGAGACACACTCACTCCTTCCTGCATTTGCATAGCACGAGGACAGCTGAACATAACAATTTCTACAGCCATGTGAAAATAGTATGGCGGGCATCAGTTTCCAGGGCAGGCTGCTTTCTTGGTACCTTTGCTGATCTCTTTCTTGAAATACTGATAAAGAACAAACTTTTCTGAATTAATCTCTTCAAGACCTTACAAGTATGGACTAAGAAGGGTTGGTGTGCTGGCAATGGGGATGGAGGAGCTCACTGAACCTTTAAGGGAAGCCTGAGGGCAATTCCAGCACCAAGCTGAATCCCAGTGGATCTATAACATTCATTCTAGATATTGTGGTGGCAAGCATCATACCAATGTCTAGACACAACAAAACAACATCCATGCATAATAAAATGAACAATGATAAAGTCCATCCAGAGCATGAAGTGCTTCAGGGAAGACCTGTGTGCCTCCAGAGCCTAGGTACCAGTGATGAGAACAGGAGAAGAGAGTAAAAACCTGAGCCAGAGGGTCAGTTTCCAACATGAATTACAAGTGTGACTTGTTCTTGACTGAAACTGTGATTGTCAGTTTTAAGCATGAGCTCCCTCCATACCCCTTTATTCCCAGGCAGACAACACAGATATCTGGTGTTTGTGTGACTTTGACCAATCATCCAGTTTAGGAAATTCAGACCCCTGTGAGACCCTTCAGGCAAGGAGGCAGAAAGGAGAATGTAGGCTCTCCTGAGAGGCTTCACCACATTTCTGTGTGGGTGTCTCTCTGAAGTCCATGAAAGCTGCCTGCCCAGATGAAGGGTACCTAGACATCATCTAAGCACTCTTCTACTGCTCTGCAGACTAAGTAGGGGACACTGCTGTGTGCTGTTGGCAGGTTGGGGACCGCACATTCACGGAGTCCACAGGGTAGGCAGGTGACCAAACATCTGGCTGGTCTGTTGCACCATCCTGTCCAAACACTGCAGGTGAATTCTTTATGCGTAATCAAATAAACCAGAACGTTATTAGATTTGAATTAACATTCATTAACACAATTGATTGTGTTGATTTAGTCATCTAAATGGTCAATGCTAGGACATTTGGATAATTATTACTGTTTAGTGATATTTCCTCAGCTAATTGTTTTATTGAATGACTCACTTTGATGATGCAGCTGAAACAAATGTGCATCTGGGCTCCCAAGGAGAAGGCTTTTATCTGCCCAATCCACCTCCCAGGGGCTCCATCCTTCCTGTAAGACAACGCATTTTGGTGCCTCTGGATGGTCCTTAGGGAAGAAACCATTTGGGAAATGTTCCTGCCTCTGCCAATGCATGCTTGATCATATGTGGTGTGATTTCTCACAGCCGCTCACTCCAAAAGGATTAAAAAACCTGAGCTAAACTGAGCTGAAACGGGTTCTTTCCAAACTCTGCTTGAGTGGGTGCCACCTGTGAGGGCAGCAGTGCAACAGCCCAGTAAGCTATTTCCTACTCCACTCTCTTAAGCACACCCCACCCTTGCCCCATGAGCTAAGACCCTGCTCATGCTGCCCTTCTGCTCCTCCTCCACAGAGAGGCTCACCCCACTCCCCCAAAGCCAGGCTGAGCCCCTGACCTGCAACAGTGCCTGCCTACATGGGAGGGCTCATGCAGTGTTCAAGCTCTGGGCTTGACTATGGGTGTCTTCCCATTAGGCATCCTTCGCCACATTCAGAAGGTCACAGGTAAAGTTCTGCCTCCACAGCACCACAACAGTGTAGAGAGGTCAGAGCTGATGTTAAAGTTTTCCCACCTAGAGCCCTCTGGAAAAGCCCAAATGGGCAGACCACTGCTCCAGCAGCAAGAGTTCCTGTAAGCTCCTGGGACACAAGGACACCTTGACTGTGATGACTTCTATCTCCCGGGTCTGCAGAGCCAAATAACTGTCAGACGATGAGGATACAGGAGGTAGCTGCAATGGCCATAGTGGGATATTGGGCTTTGGGAGGCAGAGGATGCAGCCAAGAAGAGGGTTTGTGTCTATGAATGCAGGCAGAAGAATTAAATAGTGTGACAGTCAAACAGTTGTTTCAAAGAGGGGCTGATGGAGATTTTCTTTAATGCTCTGGGGAAAATCACTCCCTCCCACCTCACTTCCCTTGCTGGCTTTCCCACAAATGTGTTTCAGAGCCTCCATGAATTTTCCTGACTCAAGCATAAAACCAAGCCCATGACCCTAAGCCTGTTACCAGAGGTCAGTGTTTTCCCAAGCGAGTTGTATTTTTGCCTGCTCAGAAATTTGGTCTGGGAAGAGCTCAAGTACTAGTTTCCACCATCTGTACAGGATTCCTGAACATCTAGGGATGGCCAGCACCATATGCCCTCAGGGCTACGCCATGGGCAGGCCCTCCAGATGTCACCACAGCATGCACACAGGATGGGGAGCTCACAGAAGAACTGAATTTACTGCAGTGCATGAACTATCTTTCCAAGAAAGGCAGGAGCTTATCCTCGAGAGATATTTCTGTCTGGGAAACACCACAACCATAAGTTAGTAAATAACGTCCACGAAATCCGAAGAAATCAGAGCCCTAAAAGGCATATGCTAAATTAAGTTACCCCGGGAATGGATACAGCCTTGGAGAGAGATAAATTCAAACTCCTTAGAGGCTAGAAAATGTGCATTGCAACCTCCATCTGCTCCCTCTTCCTTCCCAATACAGCTTCAATAATAAACCACTGATCCCAGCCCACTCCATAAGATGCAGTGTTACTTCCAGTTCCCCTTTTCTAGGTGCAGCTCGGGTACCACAGGACCGGCAGGAACAGCCACCTTCCGACCACTGCCTGGGCAGCAGAGGTGAAGCAGCACCACAGGATGGCACTGCTCATTTCCTGGCTCCCACATGTGATGGTGGTCCCGAACTTACTGCCAGTCATCACCTGCCCTGGGAAAGGTCATGCTCAGAGTAAACAGCTGGCTGTGTGAAAATAAGAGGGAACAAGAGCTGTGCAAGAAAATTAGGATATTATTATAACCTGGTCTAGAGAACCTCTGTCCTGGGACTGCAGGCAGTACTCGGAGCAAGCAGAACATGGGACGTATTTAACCCCTCTCAGCCTGCCTTTAACCTCTCTGTATGTAAATCAGACCACCTAACACTCCTCTAAATGCAGTCTAGCTCTTTGCTGTCCCTTGGAGATTTTCTCCCAGCTTGCTCTCCTGCAAAGAATAGCTGTGACACCCCACGTGCTGCAGCCCCACTCTCATCAACAGCCATTTGTTTATCTAGAAGGATGGACTGGACCAGGACATGGCACGAGAAGCACATCCAGCCCTTGGACAATGCTGCATGCTCCCTGCTGACACAGCCAATGATCCAGCTCTGAGCACAGCTCACAACTATGCCAGAAAAAACTTAGGTTAAAACCTTGGGAACTTCCCGAGCAGAGCACCAGAACACCCAGATAGGTGTTTTCCACATCTAAGACCCAAGCCCCTCTTAAGAGCTATCTCAGCAGCAGCTGCTGCCGACACCCCTTGGCAGCCTCAGGCAATTTGTGGATGGTAGATTGGGGTTACCACACCCGGAGCCATGCAGTCTGCCAGTCCAGAGGACTTTCACCAAGAGAAGGTGTAGAGAGCAAAGAACCTGCCTTCCTCCAAAGAGGGTGAGCACAGGAGGAGCTGACCTCGACAGTCCCTTGGCTGGCAGTCCCTGGGCTTTTTCAGGAAGCACACAGCCCAAAGTTCATCTTCTGCTGTTGTGGGTTTTTCCTCTCAGGGTTATGCCATTAGTATTGTCTAGTATTTCCTGCTTCCTCCCCTGGCAGCTCCCCTTCTAGCTCAGACACACAGCTACAGCACTCAGTTCATTAGCCCCTGTGTTTGCCACATCCGTCCCCAGGGAAATCCCTGGGCCCACATGCACTTCAGCTTCTAATTGAGGCTTGCCATGCGCCTGTCTGCTGCGCTGGGCTCCCCCTGTGCACAGAGGAGCAGTGTGCTGGCTTTTTATGTTTATCCAGGATTATTTGCACCCACCAACTTTAGGCACAGAAGTTGCACAGGAGCATTAGAGGTTCAGAGCAAACTACATGCTGAAATAGACAGCTCTCACTGCCCACACGCAGCCAGGCTGACAGTCCCAGAGTAACTCAGTTAAGGTCCCTAGTTTGCTCAAAATACCATCTAGTACGACAGAGAAATTTATATCCAGATCCAGTTTTGACTTTCTCTGTAATCCAAACAGAAAGGAAAGTAGCTTTCCCCTTCGCACAGCCCTGACCACTCTGCCAGGCTTAGCTATCCCTCCCAAATGCTCACCAGCTCGGTTTTCTGCATGGTCCCACTGTTCTGCCCTCTCCACCTTTGCAATATCCCTACTTGCTGGGAAGAACTAGAGACTGAAACATTACCAAATGTCACAGCTGTCTGCAGGGGGAAAGTCCCTTTTTAATTATTAGCATGCTCCCAGTTCATATTTTCCCCATCAGGTGCTTCCATTCTGCCTCCAAACCACATAGGGAGCTGTACTGATGGCGAGCAACATTATTTCTGGAGGGAAAGTAGTAAAACAAGCTCAGGAGACCTGCCTTTACTTCTCTTCTCCCTCCTGAAGACTCTTTTTTCCTACATGAAACACGTGTGGCAGCAAGCTTTGCTGCATCAGGCAGTGAGCTTCAGCTTAAAGCTTTTTGAGCAACATGCTTTAACAAAGCTTCTGCATGAAAAACAGGAATGACACCAGAGAAAACTTGTCTTCCAAGTGGTAGCAAATTTCAAATTACTTGACTTATATTTACCCTTAAGGCATAACAATAAAAGCAGTTTAAATTGATATAGTACATCTCTAAGGATCCCTAAGGATCTCCAGAAATGCAACCAGTTGATAAGCAAACAGCCCACAGTTCACGCAGAAAAATACAGACCTTCCCAGGGATGCAGTACATCAGTTTAAGACATGCCAAAAATAAGCTGCAGTCAAAAAATAAAAACAGATTAGTGTAGCCAACCAGAACTCTAGATCCATTAGACTCTGGTCAGGACACTGCAGCTAACTCTATTTTTGTCTGTGGCACATGAGTAGGACTTTAAATGCCCTAATTTGGACCTTGGCTTTATGTGCCAAAAATTACCCTGCGTACTATTTGCTTGGATATTATATCAGCTTAAATAAGGTGCAGAAATGCTTCCTACTGCATCCACCATTCTGCTCTTTGGAGTATATGACCATCCCATAATAACCTCTGAAAAGGTTTAAGGAGCTAGGGATACAGGCCATATGGCATATGTGGCTACCTTTGGCCCTCATCCTGGCTGACAAAAATGGACTTTGCATAACTTTCTCTCATTTGGCTGGTTTTTTTTAAGCTTTCAAATTAGTTACTTATATTATTATTAGAAAGCAGGAGGGAAATACGTTTTCCTTGTTTACCACTGGACTAATTGTTTGGAGCTGACTGGTTCTTATCCCTGTAGCAGCTGTAAATGGGAAACTGAGATATGTGGATTTTAACTGCAAAATATTATCAGAATGACAATGTCAAGTGTCCCCTGGCTTCCCTTGCACTAGCAATGTCCATAGCCGTTTGAAGCAACAAACCAGAGCCCTATTCCAAGGGGTATCTTGGAATGCATGTGCACATACATGTACAGACAGCAGGTCTACTTCACTGGTTTGCTTTGCTTTTGGCTTTAACATCCTGGGCCAAGATCTTGCTGGATGTCGTTAACTACCTTTCCTGGTACATTTACTGGGAGCCACGCACAGTCTTCGAGATTAAATGAGAGGAAACAGTTACTAGGTATCTGCAGCAGCAATCACAAAAGGATGAAGTTGAGGGACCAACTCTGGTAAATCAACAGCACTAGACGGTTGTCATGATTAGTGTTGCAATCAGGAAATTACAATTTAATGTGTTTGCTGGAGGAAGCAGCACAAGAATTCTTCACGTACTTTTAAAACTGATTAAAACCCTAGTGCCCCTTTTCAGCATTCAGACACTCGAGGCTGCTTCTAGGAGCACTGCCAGTTGCTTTCTGCAAGGTAGAATAAAAACAAACATCACATCCCTGCAGCACCACAGCCTTGCCAACTGAGTGCTCAGAGCACCTAAAGTGGAGGAGGCTTTTGCAAAACCTAGCTCTTAGGTATCAGGTGCAAAACCACCTCCAACCAAGACTTAACCAAAAAGGTTACAGTCTTTCAAATAGTTAAAGTAACTTTTAGGTAGTCCTTTGGCCTTGAAGTGCCTGCCGGACCAGGCAGCAGAAACTGTTGACATAAACCCAAATTAAAAATGCAGAGAATGTTAATCTCCTCTCAAGATTATAAGCACAGAAAACACTCTTGTGATATTAACGCAGACATAGCAGAGATTTTAAACCAGAATACACAAGCAGACAAAGAAGGTTCGGGTTGGCTCAGATGACTTCAGCGTTCATGAAATTTTGCTCCTGTTTCAGCAGGGTCGACCCCTGTCCCTGGATAGGTACAGCTGCTCCATCCCCTGGGGGGCATGTCTGAGCTTCCCAGAACTGCAACACTTGGGTGAGAGGCCACACAGGAAACTAGGGTTGTGATAGGCTCCACCCTATATCCCAAAAGCTGGGTTTGTTTCTTTCTATTTTTTTTCTCTTGTGGACCATATAGAAAATTGTATAGAAAAACTGCTAGAATGTGATGGTTTTCAAAAAAAAAGAAAAAGAACAGTACTTCAACAGCATAAAGCAGCACCAACGACCTTCACCACTCCGAAACCTTTGCTTTATGCTATCTTCTATATGTCATCCCTTCAGGCAAATATCGTACAATGATGGTACTAACTATGAGGAGTTGCAGAGAAAGCAACAGCTTTATTTGCTTTATTGTTAATGAGGGCTCCACTTGCCCCTGCATCTGCAGCTGGCTGCTGCTTTACCTACGGATTTAGAGCTAAATCCCTTCTTGAGCCGTGCTTTTGGCTGCCTAATACCCAGGGTTACTAGCCCATGTCTGGGCCCCCCCATGATGCCTAGGGCCAGGCTGCAGAGCAGCAGCATCTCCCTGGGGCAGGAAGTGGGCTGGCCTCAGCATGACTTTCCATCCAGAAAACATTTTCCATCACCCTTCCGCCACCTACAACTGGCTGCAGTACTGCCAAGTTAAAATACACATAAAATAAAAGCATCTCATGTGCCTCTGAAAAGAGGCTGCTGCTGGCAGATGCTTGCTAAAAATAGTCCTATGGTGGTCTGTGAGAGCAGCTGGAGGTCACTTACAGAAGGAGGCAAAGAACTCCTTTTGCTGAACTCAATTTCCAGCCATCACAGCTAGGACAGAAGTTTTCAAGTTCAATGTCTGTGTGGTTCTAGCAAAATCCCAATTGCAGATAGCAAGGTCCTTGCTGGGCTCAATTCCCCTGCTAGTCAGAGCAGGAGCTTGGTTTTCAACTCCCATTGTCCTTTTTGCAGAGAAGCAGATAGGAGGAGATTAATTTGTTAATTAAATTTCCCCTGCCAATTTACATTAAAAACGGGGAACTGTTTCAAAAAGCTTACGAAACTTTCATAACCTTTAACTTAAAAAGTAAAGAGTTGTATGGCTTTTTTCTAAACCTGCCCAAAAGCACCACTGGGTTGTCCCAGGCCAAGTGATGAACACTGAAAAGAAGTCCAGGAATGGCACAACTGGTCTGAAAATTAGGAACATCTGCTCATTCTTCCTCTCCTCTGGTTCTTCCTTTCATCTTTGGATTTTCTCATAAGTTCTTGTTCAAAGGGATGCCATCCCATGGGAAAATGACAAAAGGAAAAAAACCACAGACACTGTTACTCAGTGAGGGCAGCAATAGTTGCAAGAGAAGAAAAATTCTTCATGGGAATCCCCTACATCTGAGAAGCAGAAGAAAAAATTCACCAGGAAAAAATTCAGTGCTGTCAGCTCTGCAGACAGACAATGCCTTTTATCCATGTGGGATCCGGCATTTATCCAGTTTTTATTACCCGCAGATGGCACGACAGCAGTAAAAAAAAGGCAGAGCAGAGTCACTAGGAATGGCCAGAGAAAGTAAGAATAATGGCTGAAGATGTAGTTTCTTCTTTAAAACATTTGTTCTGTTACAGATATGTACCCTTTGAAAGAGGCTTGTCTAGTCCCGGACCAGAACTGGATATACAGGAGCAGCTCAGAATTCTCACAGTACTGATCCCACAGCACTGAAACAGAGTGGAAATTTACACAGCAGAGATGCAAAATCCTCTAAATGCTGAGGCAACACCTGCATACTTGCAGGCGTTGTGGCAGCGTAACATCCATGGTGTGCAGTACTGCCTGAATCTCTCCAAGTGACACTCCCCACGAAGCAGGGCAGACACAATGTACTGATGCAGTAGCAGCCTCAGCATTGCTCTGGTGGTGTTTGATTCCCTGACATTTTAGCATGACCTCGCTGCCCTGGGCTCGCTACAAAGCTTGTTCCTGATTGTTAGATGAGTGCTGGTTAATGACTCCTAAGGTGGCCCCTCTCATTAGACTTCAAAATGATCCTCAGAGGCTCGGGGATCTGTCATTGTGCAGATTGTGGAAGAAAGAGGTGCCATGCTACACTGCACCTCATGGGTGATGGAGCTTCTAAGAGTGTTAATGCTTACAGCCTGGCCTTCTGGCCAGAGACACCTGTGAGGATCATGCTGCGGCCTTACAGTGCTTGAAGGCAGCCTATAAAAACAGATGGGGACAGGCTTTGTAGCTGGGTTGTTGCCATAGGACAAGGGGTAAGGGTTCTAATCAGAATGAAGGTCAATTTAGATTAGATATAAGGAAGAAGACTTTTTACAGTGAGGGTGGTGAAACACTGTTAGAGGTTGCCCAGAAAGGCAGTGGATGCCCCATCCCTGGAAAAATTAAAGGTCAGGTTGGATGGGGCATCCAGTTGAAGATGTCCCTGCTCATGGCAGGCGGCTTGGTCTAGACGGGCCTTTATTTTCTCCTAAGTTCTTGTTCAAAGGAATGACATCCCATGGGAAAATGACCAAGGGGGAAAAAAAGCACAGACACTCAGTGAGGCCAGAAATAGTTGCAAGACAGGAAAAAAAAAAAAATCTTCTTTATAGGACCCTTCCAACCCAAATTATTCTGATTCTGTCCTCCTGCAGCCCCTCTTAAGAAACTGACGGAATTTCAGGGGGATGCAGGGTGCAATCAGGGCCAGCAGTGCCCAGCAGTGAGGCGCTCCTCGGCCTTCGAGGGGCCCAGCAGCGCGCAAGGACCCCGAGGTGCAGCGGGACCCCGCCGGGGAGGAGGCATCGGGACCGAGCAGGGCAATGCAGGGCAGGGCAGGGAAATCCCCCCGCGGCGCGGCAGGGAAGTACCGACGGGGACGCCGGAGAGGCGAGTACTTCCCGCCTGGAAAAACGCCAAGTTCCCTCCCGGCCCAACCTCTTCCCTCCCCTCCGACGCCCCTTCTGGGCGGCCCGAGCCGCTCCGCCCTCCCTGCCAGCGCCCGCGGCGCCGAGCAGGACCAGACCCGTCGGTCGGGCTTTGACTGGCTGGAAATTCCCGTCCTCGGCGACTCCTCCCCCGCAGAAATCCCCTGGCCCCGCTGTATATGCGAGGCGCCGCCGCCGCCGCTCATTCGCAGTGCCCGCAGCTCCGCCGCCATGATCAGCGCTCGCCGTGCCGCCGAGCCGCCCGCCATGGATGGCTACGAGCACCCCAAGAAGGAGCGTCAGGGCGCCTTCCCGCTCGACGACCGCCACGACAGTGGCCTGGACTCCATGAAGGAGGAGGAGTACCGGCAGCTGGTGAAGGAGCTGGAGGACATACGGCTGCAGCCCCGCGAGCCGCCCGCCTGGGCACAGCAGCTGACGGAGGACGGGGACACGTAAGTGGGGGTCGAAGACGGGGCACGGGTGGTTCGGACACGGTTGGGAACTCGGAACGACCAGTCCGGGACAGGATGTGCTGCCGGCGGGGCGGCGCCGGGCTGGGCCGCGGCGGGAGGGAAGGGAGGGGGTGCGGAAAGTCCCTGGAGTGGCGCCAGGGAGAGGCGGCTCCCGTGGCCGCGGAAAGCCCCGGCCGCGCCGAAAGCCCCGGCTTGCGACACCCGCGCGTGACCCGGCCCGGCCCGGCCCGGCCCGCCGCGCGCGGGGCTGAACGTGGCGTCGTGGGGGTTAACGCGTGTCGCTTAATTACTCCGTTTCTCTGCCCTGCAGTTTTCTCCACTTGGCCATTATTCACGAGGAAAAAGCCCTCAGCCTGGAGGTGATCCAGCAGGCAGCCGGTGACCGGGCTTTCCTGAACTTCCAGAACAACCTCAGCCAGGTACTTTCACCTCGATAGCCCCAAATCCGGATCAGCCCCTGCCACACCCACACAGTCCCTCTGGGAATTCCCCCAGAAAAGTCCCTTTAATTTTTTTTTGTTTTAATTGATGTAATCAATTGAATCAAAGCCTACGTTCAGGAAAGTCCCCGGCTGGCTCCAGCCAGTGTTGGTACAATGCTTCCTCTCCCCCGAGAGAGTGGCATTTAACACCCACATTTTTCAAATATGATGCAATGGGTTGCATCCCTCTTTATGGAGATGTTAATGATACCCTTCATACCAGCTGACTGTTGGTTTGTCCAGAGAGCCCGAAATTCATCACTTCCAGATGAATGGGCGACTATACAACAACTTGGGAAGCATAAAGAACTGAGTTTATGGGACATGCTTTTGTGCTTCCATTTGGCACAAATCACCAAGTGGTCAAGAGGTCTGCTTGTCTAGATGTTGCTGCCAAGTTCGTGGTGTAACTTACAGTCTGCTTTTGCTCTTATGCTTGCAGACTCCTCTTCACCTGGCAGTGATAACTGATCAGCCTGAAATTGCTGAGCATCTTCTGAAGGCTGGATGTGACCTGGAAATCAGGGACTTCCGAGGAAACACCCCCCTGCACATTGCCTGCCAGCAGGGCTCCCTCAGGAGCGTCAGCGTGCTCACGCAGTACTGCCAGCCACACCACCTCCTCGCTGTCCTGCAGGCAACCAACTACAATGGTACGGGCACGCTCCTGAACAGTTCATCTTGGTGTGCTGCACTGAGGATAGGGTTGGTCTCTGGTAGATCTCAAAGATCTCTGGAGAGGTGGAACAGGATTATTATGCCCCGTTTGAGAGTTGAGGAGCCCAAAGCATACAGCAATGTCTGACTTTTTTAAAATACCACTGTCTTGTAGGCCTTCTCACTGTTGATTATAGTCTCTCATGGCTTTAAATTTTGCATCTTTAGTGAGTGCCTTTGCCCTCCTCCTCCTTTTTTTGATTGTAATAAGTTGCACTCAAACACTGGAATAAAGCCTCCAAGAAATCTTTTCAAAGTCCAACCCTGTTATTCATACTGGAAGCTGGAAAGCTCTTCTGGAAAACACCCTTTTGCTGTGAATGAATTGCAAATTTAGATACTATCCTAGCCTATCGTCTTAACTTTTAAGTAATGATGAGGCACTGAAGTAGAGTTACTGAAGTTTTCCCTTTGCTTGTGTTTTTCAGGACATACATGTCTTCATTTGGCATCTATTCAAGGGTACTTGGCTATTGTTGAGTATCTGCTGTCCTTGGGAGCCGATGTAAATGCACAGGTATGTAACGTGTACCATGAATTTAATGGAGTGGGGCTCTGTAGTCTTCAGAATCAAGAGATGTGACAGTGGCTCTGCCTCTCCTAACGTGCCAAACCTTATGCTGTTTTCACACAGGAGCCGTGCAATGGCAGAACAGCACTACATTTGGCAGTCGATCTGCAGAATTCAGACCTAGTGTCGCTTTTGGTGAAACATGGGGCAGATGTGAACAAAGTGACCTATCAGGGCTACTCCCCCTATCAACTCACATGGGGAAGAGGCAACTCAAGCATACAGGAACAGCTGAAGCAACTGACCACAGCTGACTTGCAGATGTTGCCAGAAAGTGAGGATGAAGAGAGCAGTGAATCGGAGCCTGAGTTCACAGAGGATGAAGTAAGTAGCAGTTCTCACCTTTACAAGAGAAGGGGAAAATCCTGTCCTGTGCAGGGTATTTTTTGATGTCACTCTGATAGCACGCCCCAGCAACCTCTTGCTGTATAACACATAGGTGTACAAAAGATTAGGCTATCAACAATCAGCAAAACAGCAGACTGGGCAAGCCTATAAACAGAGTAAGAATAAAATGTAAAAAACAACATGAGGGAATGGAGGTTAATTTCATGTGACATGGCTCTCTGGACACCATTCTGTGGCTGACACAGAACCTCATCAGAGAAAATTCAAGTTAGTGGGTGGTTTTCTCCTCCCTAGCATTTGTTTTTCTAACATTCTGAGTGCTGCATTAAATGGCATATGTAACCATTTTGGTGTAGAAATTTTATACACTGTTGAAGTCTGGGCATGAAGAATTTGGCTGTTATCCCAGAGTGGATATGATACTTTAAGATTTTTGCATTAACAGCATTTTGGGTTTTTTCTTACAGCTTATATATGATGATTGCCTCATTGGAGGACGGCAGCTGGCATTTTAAAGCAGAGCTTTCTCTGAAAAGAAGTGACTGTATACATATGTATAGAAAAAGGACTGACTTCCTTCATTTAAAAAGAAAGTCACAATGTGGAGAGAAAAAAGAGGAGGGAAATACTACACTGCCCAGCAAGGAGAAGGAGCACGTAATTGTAACAGGAGAGCTCCAGGATCTGCCTTGTGTTTAAATAGAAGAGTGGGATGTGTAACGTCAGTACAGATCTGTGATTATTCGCACCACCTGATAAAGAGCCACATAGCCAATCTTCTCAGCCCTGTGAAGGTAACAGACTACGCATCCAACCTGCTTGTTACAGGGAGCTCTCTTGTGGCATTAAGTACTACAGGGAACAAGTGTCCTTTCATGGCAAGGTGGACTCATGCCAGCACCCCTTCTCAGAGACTCTGTGTTCATTTGTGTTGGGCTGGTGGCAGGCCCTGTCCTTTCTGACTGACCTCAGCTGCTCTCGGCGGGCTGTCCCAGGTGGAGGAGTCAGACCAAGGGACTGGTGTCCTCTTGGCTCTTAGGCAAAAGTAGCAATAATGTTAACTGTGGGCATTGGAAAAGTGTTTCACACCGTGTGTGTCATAATTGCTACACTTTTTAGCAACTGTACATTGTGTAAATACTGTACATTTTTTGTTTATAATTATTTTGGTACATGTGAGATATGTATTTATTAAAAAAAGTCAGATTACTGTACCTGGTCTGTGAAATGGTTCATTGCCCACTTCCCTGAGATTGCGGGAGTCACCTGGTCTGCTTTTTAAGAAACGTGTAACACCTAGTAGACCATTGGGGTCACAGTGTCAGGGGTTTTAGGTGATTCACCTCAGCAACGATAAGACATCTAAGCAGCTTGCAGCTCTCAGCCCTTCTGCTGCAGCTAATTTTGGAAGCAGACGTAGGTGTTGTTTCCTGCACCCGCTGCAGCAAGCGGATTGTGGGGCTGGGATTCCCCCTCTCTTCCAGCACCAGGGTGGCAGCCCACGAGAGAGGGGATTTTAGACTTTCTGGCAGCACCCACCCACCTGCCTTCATGGCACCTTTTGTTCCAGCTCCAATATTTTAAAAATCTTGCCAGGGGAGGCTGGAGGCTTGCAGCACAGCCGCTTGTCTGCTCACCTCTTGTTTGTCACCTGGCTCTGCTTCGGTTTGAACTCTGACCCCTTTGGAATTCCCAAAGGGGATTTCCCTGGGAAGAGGGGACACTTCCTGTGAACATGTGCTGCTCCCTCACACCCCTGAAATTCAGGCAGGGGGCATCCCCATGTCCCCCCTGCAGGAGCTACAGCTCTTGTCCAGTTCATAGCAATGAAGGATGTGGCTTTAATTGCTTCAGTTATTCATCAAGTTTCTCTCCAGCCTTCAGGCAGACAGAATCACTTTGCCCAAATCCTCTGCTCCACCTCATTATCTGGTGGCAGTGCATCGCAGTGCCGGACTTTCAGCCACAGACTTTTTAGCCTGTTGTGTGCCTGTGTAAAGGGTGGGTTGTGTAAAAGGTGACCATGTCCTGTTTGTGCCGTACCCCCTGGATGGAGACAGGGAGCAGCAAAGCTGCTGACGCAGGATGATGGAGCTCTGCCAAGAGTGTTGGCCAGGGGAATTCTGTGCTGCTGGCACCTGGCCCAGCTCAGGCTGTTGGAGAACGCTGTGGCCCCAGGTTGCACAGGGACACCCATTGCTTTTTCTGCCCTGCTCTTCCCAAGGGGTTCCTGGCACACAACCTGCTCTAAGGAGGGTTTGCTGGTATGAGGAAGAACACCACAGCTGGGTGGGTGCTTCCTAATTTGCATGGGAGCCAAAGGCCACTGTGGAAAGGATTATATAAAATTGTCATCCTGAGTCATTTTTATTTCCTTTCCACTCTCATTGCACAAGCATAACCCAGGTACATGCACTGAAACTTCATTCTGGCAGACATGGCCGCATCTGCACTGCAAACCTGCATTTTCCAGGTGTGGGGCTGGATAAGAATCTCCCAGAACTTTTTCTGGTTGGGAACTCACCCTGCACTCTGACCAACCATTAAATCTGAGCTGGGAGCCGTGACCGTGGGAGTTTGCTCATTTGCTGCTACAGGTTTTTCACCAGCAAAGAATCCCAAGTGATTCCACAGCTGGAAGTAGAAATGGCAGTATTCCACTAGCTACATTTCAGTTTCCCCTTGCACAACAGGAGCTGGAAATGCTGTCAAGGCCCTGCGGAGGCATTTGCCAGCTATAACTATCAGTGGTCTACAAGTCCTTGGGTACAAGGCTGGACCAGGTATGCAAATATTTAAATAGATACCATCTGAAGGCAAATACTTCTCATTTGAAGGCCAGAGGGATGGAGAAAAACGCAGTTATCAGTAGTACCAGGCTGGCCGAGTAGTTTCGGAGGCAGTGGTGCGTTCTCTGCTGCCCATTGCAGTATTTAGACAAACAGTATCTAGAAAGGCATTGCTATAATCTTACAAGAATTCTGCAATGACTTAATAAATTAAGCAAGTGTTTTACTGTACAAGGAAGTTTTGCAGCTAAACAGATCATTGCCGACATACTACATGCTGGTTTTGCTACTGTTTGCCTCCACCCGTCATGCAAAAGCAACCACGTAACACATGCGGAGGAGCATGGGTAAAGCAAGTAGGACAGAGATTAATGTGAGAACGTGTGTTTGTTAGCAAAATAGGTTGGGACATGTTGTGTATTTGTGCATTGCTAATGCAAGATTACTCACTGGAGAGCTTTGCCTGTTCACTTGATGATATGGGAAGACTCTCCACTGTAGGACATCCCCCTCGCACCCCCAGTTTTGAACATGTGCCCTTAACTTCTGCATGTCCACCCTGCCTCTGCCCTTTCCACACCCATGCCTTTAGAAAGATCTTCTGACTGGTTTTGGTGATGACCTGCCTTCATGCTGTCTTCTTGGCCTTCTGGCAGATCTGTTGCATGGTCCCATTTGTAGGACACAGAGCAAGAACTCCTTATGCATTTATTCTTCCAGCATCACTTTTTCTTTATTCAGACAGCATGGCTCCTATTCGCAGAGCACACTAACTTGTTCTTGTTTCTACTACCAGTGCCTCCCCACAGTGGTCCAGGGTTCAAAATTCTGTCCCAGCACCTTTGCCATGTGCCCTGTGTGGCTCTGCAAGCTTCAAGAGCATCCATGCTGCTGCAGATCGAGGTCCTGGGAAGTTCAGATTTAGTTTTCTAACTGGCCCTCTCTCCAGTAGCCTCCTAACTTTCGTCAGCCCGTGCTTTGCCTGCGTCCTCTGCTTTTATCGCCTTTGGCACTCATATCTGCCTCTGCCTGTTCTTTTTTCCCTTCCTCCCTTTCCTCCTGCCCCCCCCCCCTTCTCACCTGCAACACTAGCTCATTCACCTGTCATTACATTACACAGCATGAGGTTACATTTTTGTTCCCAGCCTTTCCCTGCTGCCCATTCTTGTAAATCTCTTTGATAATCCCACAGGGATATTCCCATACTTCCTTATATTCCAGACAAAGAACATCCTCATTTCCTCCCACACCCTCTTCTTCCTCCTTGCATTCCTGCTCATTGAAGGCTTTTCTCACCCAAACCACAACCAAGATGCCACCTTCAGTGCCTTTCAGCCTTCTCAGCATCAGCCCTGGACTTCTCAAGAACCTTATGATGGTGACAGATAAAATACAGACTGCCATGGTGGTGACATTGGACAGCAGAGCCCAAGGCCTGATTTTTCCCCCAGTAATTTAGAGCCCTTCTCTTCCATTCCCTGCAGTTTTGGAAAGTGTAAAAAGCAAGGGCAAAAGGCAATCCTGCACCTAGGCACATGCACAGGGAGCCTTCGTGCTGGCTCCAGTGCCAGCCTGACATCTGCAGTCATGGGCAGACCCCTTTCACCATCCTCCTCACCTGCTTGTTCTGCCACTCTTGGGTTATGGTGCAGCATGCTCCTTGCACCCAGCTTGGGCTGTGTGAGCTGGTTGACACGCAGATGTGGGCGTCTCTGCTCCCTAGACAGAAAGAGATCTAACTTAGAGGCCTTAGTCTTACTGTCTTCTCCTCCTCCTTCAGCCTTTTGACATTAGGAAGGGGTCCCTATTGACTGCTTAGCATTTTACACACCAAGAACTATAGGTTAAGGCAGAGGCTGACAGAGAGTGTTTATCAACCATGTGTCCTGCATGCAGCTGGTAGACACATCTGCCTGCCTTCCTGCAAAGACTTGATGCACCAGAAGGCAGTGATGCCACCAGGACCCTTAGCTTATGCCTAAGAGTGGCAGCCTCATTGCTGCTGACTTTGCCCCACAGCTTCAGTTCAGATCTGGGTGAGCAAGATGGTTGAGTGAATAAAGGAAAAGGTGAAACCAGAAAAAAAAACCCAAGGAAAGACACTGATCTCCAGTGGGGGGACAAGTATCATTTGTGGTTTGTTTTAATGGGAAATCTTCAATGATGGACTCTGGGCCAGGCAGAGGCCCAGCATATATTAGGAATCATGTATTTTTCTGCGGAAGCTGAGCTGTGAAAATAATTAAGCATCTGGTTGTTCCTAGAAGTAAGAATTGCAAAACAGAGTGCAGGGGTGGCAGGGAAGACTCTCTCCCTGGGCAAATGGCTACCCTCACTTTAGGGGGGTGGAGGAAGGGCTTTTTCCAGCATTGCTGTGCTTCCAGCACCAGCACTTTGCTGTGCTTCCAGCACCAGCACTTTGATGAAGGGTGAGAACTGCACAGTATCCCGAGGGATGAGGGAACAGGAAAGTCCTGTCCCCTCATGCCAGCTGGGACAGAAAACGTGACCTGGACAGCTGCTGCACAGCCTCTCCCCTTCTCCAACAACTGCCTGTCACAGCTCTGGCATCGCTCATCTCCTTGTCCCTTCTCTGAAGCATGAACAAGAACAAAAGGTTTCCTTTAAATATTGACACATTTATCAGGCCATAATCCAAGATGTTTAAGTCCAGAGCGATTCAAACAGAAACTCCCCCTGATACCCTGGAGGTTTGACTGCCTGCCCTTGCCATGATCCAGCACTCAGATTTTCCCAGGACTGTCTCCTCATCCAATTTTCCAAACAGGACTTTCCAGTCCTGTCAGAAGAGAGCTGGGATTTTCCCTGTTCACTCCTTTCTGCAGTTTTCCCCTGTTACAGTGGCCATGAACCACGAAACCGGGCTCCATTGCCTCTCCAGCTGCAGGAGTGCAGTCTCTTACCTGCCCCCCACCAGCCCCAGGGGCTTCCTTGCTCTGAAGGAATAAGCCTGCACCCCTTTAAATTAAATCCTTTTCCCATTCACAATTTTAGCTAGTTCAGATTAATTTTCCTGTGCATCTTTCAAGTGAAGCTTTTAATCTCTCCAGCTGAAAGCACAATGTGAGCAAATGTATGGTTCAAGAAAGAGCCTTAAAACACAAATATTTTTAACATGCATGCACACCTTGAAGGGCACACAGCTACAATTACAGTGCAATACTTAGCTTGGTTAATTATTACTCCTGGATTTCAGTAGCTTGAAGGAGGGAGTTTCCCAAGGCCCTACAGAAAACTCTGAGTGCTGCTGCTCTGCTTCAGCAATGCTTTGTTCTCACTGGGGAGTGCCAGGGGTCAAGTGAGAGGCAGACCCCCCGAGGAGCACGTACCAGTGGGAAAAGAGAGCCGAACTGTGGTGTTTGCTCCTGCACCATGGGAGGACCCATGCGGTGCTTTTCCTCTCTGCCTCGGAAAAGGACACATCACGTCTCAGTCAAAGCTCTGCACGCATACTGAGCTGAGGAGGACTGAAAGTCAGTAAGGATGGCTGCCCAGCCTGTGCAGCACACAGAATGGAACCACCCTTTTCTTTCCATTTTTTCTAAGTGGATGGGTTTCCATTCCAGCGTGCATGAAGGCTGATGTTTCTGGATATCTTCCAAAACCTTAGATCTGACCCCTGGCAGCACCTTCTCTGAGACGTTTTGCCCTAGCAAACAAACAAACGAGCCCTCCCCCAAGCCGCATGGAGGCTCCTTACCCCAGGCTGTGCCAAGCATAGCTTGGAGGAAACACTCCCAAGGCAAGGGATTCAAACCCCTCTGATCCTTGAGTACACTTGATCTCCACCTCCTCTCTAACAGTCTAGGAACTAGGCTGCTAGAGTAAAACAGAAGATTAGTAGAACACCCAACATCTTCTGTCTGTCCATCCACCCCAGACCTCTTCATGCTCCTGCCTGTGCAACCTTGTCCCCTGGCAGTAGCAAGCTGAAACACCTAGTGCCGTGCTGCTGGACTACCCCACTGAGGCAGGGGATAGCTCTCAAACTACCATGTCTCCTGCCTTGATAACCACTCTTGCAGACAGCACTCAAACCTATGGAAACTGGAATAACGAGGTGGAAACAGGGTTAGCCCTATAGCTGTGTGGGAGGCTGGCAGGCTTCAGCTGCAGTCAGCCAGGTTTAAACAGGCGATCAAACAGAACAAGAGCACGTTCAGCAACTGAAATGGCAAGAAGGCAGCAGTACCATCAGGATGGAAAAGCTAGGTGGGACACCACCAGTGACAGCAAATAAGGTCCACTGCTGAGGCAGTCTCATCCCCTTCACAGCCCACCTCAGCCATAGCACTTTTCATGCAGAAATGCTTAAGGTTTCCCTACAGCATCCTCTCCTCTGACTCTGTCCTGGAGGAACGGAGGTGAGCTGGTCCAGGGAAGGCCAGGACTCCAGGATGTCTGCCTTCCTGCCCTGGGTGGTGACACAAAGAGCCAGTTTATCTTCTCCACACAGCTGGAGACTGCCAAGGTGATCTGACCAACAACTTCCCTCCACAAGACAGTCTTGTGTTTGAGGGACTCGTAAAGTAAGGAACTGATAATTCTGTTTCCTTTTTCAGAGAAGTCCATGCAAAGCAGAAAAGGGAAACCAGGCCATTTACTTGGCAGTTGGGCCCCTTCCATGAGCAATTCCAGGCTCATGGTGGCATGACCAAGCAAGCCTACCTAGGCATGGTGCTCTGGGAAGCCTCTCCCTAAAAACAGCTGTACTGAGGGGAAGAAGGCTGAGGACTGAGCTGCATCCATGTACTGTGCAAAATTAGAGCATCTCATTAGAGCACATGGCAGCTCCATGCCACAGGTAGGACCACAGACATTTCTTCCAAAGACATGTGTGTATGTGTAGATGTGGGCACAGCTGCACTGCAGCATCCTGGGAATGAGTGTCAATATCTCCAGATTTTCTTCTTCAAATTAAAGAACAAGTAGAATTATTTAAAATAGCTGGGGGGTTTTTTTTCTGTTTTGCAAAGGAAATCACTGAATCACAGAATATGCTGAGTTGGAAGGGACCCACAAGGATCATTGAGTTAACTCTTGGCCCTGCACAGGACACCCCAAGAGTCACACCCTGTGCCTGAGAGCATTGTCCAAACCCTTCTTGAACTGTGTCAGGTTTGGTGCTGTGACCACTTCCCTGGGGAGCCTGTTCCAGTGCCCAACAACCCTCTGGGTAAAGAACCTTTGTCTAATATCCAACTTAAACCTCCCTGACACAGGCTCAACCATGCCCTTGGGTCCTGTCACTG
>VZRV01005786.1:907-17403 GCA_013398115.1 Falcunculus frontatus
CCCCGTACACCCCGGACCTCTCCCGGAGGCCTCGTCCCCCCCCATCCTGCCGGGGCTCGTCCCGGGGGGCAGCAGCTGCCGGGGGATGCTGCGCTCCCCAAATCCAGGATTTGAGGGGGAGGAAAGCTGGCAAAATGCAGCAAGGGAGAGTTTTGGGCCCGGAGATCCAAGGTGGTGCTTGGTGGGGAGGGTGCTCCTGGTGTGAACCTCCCCTCCCCGTTCCGGCTGGGGACCCCCGGCCCCCCCAAGGGTTGCAGTAAACAGGCGCGTTCTGGGTGTTTCTGGCGGTGGCCGGGGTTGGCCGTGCTGGGGCTGGCAGCTGGCCCGGGCACCGGGCGGGTTTGGGAACGCCGCTGGAGCTGCCACCTCCACCCAAACAGATTTCATAATCCTGGGGAGGACGGGATCCTGTTGCCCCCAGCGCTGCCCCATCCCATGGATGGGTCAGGGGAGCAGGAGGCAGAGGGTCCCCGTGTCCCCTCGGGTGCTGCCGGGGTTCAGTGTGGGGGAAGGAGCAGGTCCCGTGCCCTCCATGGATCCCGGGGTGCAGGAGGGTTTGGAATGAGGCCTGATCCTGCCGGGTCAGGGGTGTCCTGCAGCCTGGTGGACACGATGTCCACTGGAGCAGGGCAGAGCAGGCTCCAGCCACCGTGACCTTGCAGGGAGCTGGGAGGACATGGAAGGGTGGCTCTGGAGCCTGTCCTGCCCTGTGGCTTCTCTTCCTCCCCCTCCTACCTCACTGTGGTTCAGGTTTGGGTGGAGATTTGGGGTTGGGTTGGTGTGGGCGGCCGCGGTCCCTCTCATCATCCCCCATGTGCTGGCCTGGGGCTGGCTGGAGGAGCGACCCCGCAGCATCGTCCCCATCAGGAGATGTGGTCAAAGCCTTCCTCCTCATCCCTTGGCTCTCCCTGGAGCTCTGCTGTGTCCCTCCATGAGCTTCTGTCCTGCACCCCAGGGGGGTGAGCAGAGTGCGTCCCAGGAGCCGGAGCCTGCTGGGCTCTGTGTCTGTGCTGGGCTGGGGATGGCAACTGGTGGTGGCTGATCCAGCACCTGCCACCCTCACTCCTGCTCTTGATTCCCACAGGGGCAAAACCCTTTCGACCTGGAGTTTGACCAGTCCAACCACCTGGAGCCCGTCTTCAACTTCGAGTGCCCACCCCGTCCCGGTGAGTCGCAGGTGCCTCCTCACGGGGCTCCATCCCGGGGGGGCTCCTCCCACCCTGCCCCCTGGGATTTTGGCCCTGAAGGCTTTGGGAGGCTGCCCGGCGGTGCTGGGGGAGCCGTGGGGGAACAGAGATGGCTGACACCACTGGCTTTGCTCTGGCACAGACATGCCTTCAAGTCAACCCATCGACATCCCTGACGCCAAGAAAAGGAACAAGAAGAAGAAGCGCTGCAGAGCCACCGACAGCTTCTCTGGCAGGTTCGAAGGTGAGCTGGGCTGCTCATGGACCCCAGGGGTCCCCTCTGGCTTGGGGCAGGACTGGGCCCTCCTGGTGTCCCCAGGCTCTGTGTGGTGGGGCCAGCAGCTCAGGTGATCTCCCCCTTGCCAGATGTTTACCAGCTGCAGGAGGAGGTGCTGGGAGAAGGGGCCCACGCCAGAGTCCAGTCCTGCGTGAACCTCATCACCAACAAGGAGTACGCGGTGAAGGTAAAGCTCCACCTCTGGGGCTGCAGAACCGCCCCTCTCCCACTCCCTGCCTCAGTTTCCCTTTCTGCCCTCCACATCTGGGGCCCTCCCAGCTCCCAGGACCATCGATGCTGGCCCAGGACGATGGCTTTGTGGGCTGGAGAGGAGGGAGAGGGGCAGGAGTGTGGCAGGGCTGGGCTGTGATGGTGGCACACCAACCTCTGCCACCAGCCAGCTCGGGGTCCTCGGGGACCCCCCTTAGGCACGCTGCTGTCCCTGTCAGTGGGGCACACGGGAGACTTGGGATGTGTCTGGGGACTTGAGGCAGGCAGGGGCACATGGTGCTGGCAGGGTGGTCACCTCCTGCTCACCCCAGGGAGGTCTCTCTCGTGAGGGTGCTGGAGTGGGTTGGGGTGAGCCAGCTGCTTTTGGGGTCAGGGATGGTGGTCCCGTGGCCCTGCACCCCCCAGACTCTGAGCCATGGCACCGAGGGGGCTGGGATGGGCCCTGTGTCAAAATGCAGCCAAATGCAAGGGGAACTTGGCCTCCCCCATCGCTCCACGGGGGCTTTTGGGCGCCCCAGTGGGGAAGCTGAGGCAGCAGGGAGGGCTGTGTGTGGTGGTGGGGCTCTCTGTGTGCCCCGAAGGGTAATGAGGGCACCCGGCTGCCCTCCCCTGCGTGGGGTGTCCCCCTGTCCACCCTTGGCACGGCCACCAAGCCCCGCTGTGCCAGCGCCCAGTGGGCCATAGGGCCCTTTGCTGCGCCGGGGCTCCAGCATCACGTGGAGCTCTCCTGGCCCCGGCCCCGGAGGGAGCGGCTTGGCACGGCCGCTGCCGCTTGGCACCAGCGCCGGGAACAGCCTGTTCTGCTGCCTTAACCCCGCCGGGCCCTGCTGCCCCGCCCGGCCCCGCGGGTCCCCGCGCTGGCGGGGCAGGGGTGCCCCGGCCCCTCCCTGGCAGCGCTGCCTCTCCCTGAGCCTCCCCCTCTTTGCCTTCCAGATCATAGAGAAGCGGCTGGGACACATCCGGAGCAGGGTTTTCCGGGAGGTGGAGATGCTCTATCAGTGCCAGGGACACAGGTACGGCGGGGCAGCCGCTGCATCCCCCACGGTGGGCACCGAGAGTGGGCTGAGACCGGGCCGATGCTCGTGACACCCGTGGGCCACAGCCAGGCCGCCCTCTGCCCCACACTCCCACCCCTTGGCCCCACTGGCTGCGGTGAAGCGTCCAGAGGGGACTTTCAGAGGTTTGCCATGACGACAGGGCCTCGGTGGCCAAGTTGGAGCCGAGCCCCTGCTGCTGAGCAGGGCTGCGTGTGGGGCAGGCGAGCGAGCCAGGAGGGGCTGTGAGCAATTAGGGAGGAGCGGAGCGGGGCGCTGCAAGCCCCTCTCCCCGCTGGAATGCGGCCAGGGGGGCCCTGGCCGTGTGGTTTCAATCACTGCAAACCCAGTTTTCCCAGCCCGCATCCCTCCCGGGGTCCTGTGCTGGATGGGGGGGTGGGGGGCACCCCAGGAGGTGTTTTGGGGGATGCTGGGCTGATGCTGTGGTCTCTGCAGAAATGTCCTGGAGCTGATTGAATTCTTCGAGGAGGAGGAGAGGTTTTACCTGGTGTTTGAGAAGATGAGGGGAGGTGAGTGCAGTGCCAGGGTGGGGGGAGCTGGGGTGGCAGGACCCTCCTGAACCCCAGCTCTGCTCTCACCTGGCCACAGGCTCCATCCTGACCCACATCCACCGGAGACGCCACTTCAATGAGCTGGAGGCCAGCGTGGTGGTGCAGGATATCGCCAGCGCCCTGCACTTTCTGCACAACAAAGGTGAGCTGGGACGCCCCAGGTGCCACTGAGGACACCCTGGGGTGCGCTGGGCCCCCCCGGGGGTGTCACTGCCTCCCCCCATCCTCCGGCCCAGGGAACAGTGCCCGTCCCAGCGCACAGAGTCAGGCCCAGCTGCATCACGAGGCTTTTTGTGGTGCAGATCCTGTTCCTCCGGTTCAGTTGGGATTCGGGGCCAGCAGCAAATTTTGCCCTTTGACAGGGTGCTGGCAGTGATTCGGGGTGGGGAAGGAGGGGTCCCCATGCCACCCCCAGACTTTACACTACGGCAGTCTTGTAGGAGGGGGATTTTTACCCTCATTGGCTCTTTTGCCCCCAGGGATTGCACACAGAGATCTGAAACCAGAAAATATCTTGTGTGAGAGCCTGGACCAGGTGAGCAGGGAGCAGCCGGGTGGGTGCAGGGTGTGCTACCTAGGGGGGTGGGCACAGTGGGGTGATTCCTGGGATGGGGCGTGCAGGAGGGTCCTGCCTGGGGACACACACGCATGGAGGAGGTCCTGTCAGGGAGACACACACACACACCAAGTCCTGCCAGGGAGACACACACCTCCCTTATGCCACAGCACAGCGTGGTGTGAAGCATGACATGACCTGGCATTGAGCAGCTGTGGCCTGAAAGCAGGGCTGTGGTCCCCGGGGGCTGCCGGCTGTGGTTCCTGGGAGGATGCCAGGGGGGTCACCGACCACTCCTTCCCTCCTCTCCCCAGGTCTCCCCAGTGAAGATCTGCGACTTTGACCTGGGAAGTGGCATCAAACTGAACGGCGACTGCTCCCCCATCTCCACCCCGGAGCTGCTCACCCCGGTAAGCACGCGAGCCCCCCCACATTGGGGGGGGGTCTGTCCCCGGGGACCCCCCCAGCTGCCCTGCAGGCTCCGGGAACAGGGCTGTGCACGGCCACCCCCCGCTCGTCGCTGCTGTCGCTGATGCTGCGTGTCCCCCGTCCCCCCCGCCGTGGCAGGCGGGATGCGGTTACATAACGCGGGGGGGCCGGGGGGGGCTGGCGCAGCGCCCGGGCTGCCGTGAGCCTTAGCAACAGCCCGAGCAGCCGCGGCGGCTGCGCCGAGCCTGCCGGGGAGAACTGGGTCAGCACCGGGCCGGGGGCCGCCGTGGTTCCCCGGCTCGTGGGCGAGCAGAGGGGGCCGAGCCTCCGGGCTGCGGGAGGCGGTGCAGGGCGGACACCCCGAGAGCTCCCGGGTGTCCCCGTGTCGCACAGGTCCCCGTCTCCTGCAGAAAGCCCCGCTCCCCTTATCGCCAGCCGCAGGTCCCCCCCCGTGCAGGGTATCGCGCTGCACCCCGGTTTTTTTGGGGTGCGAACGTGCCGGGGAGGGCAGAGCCCAGCAGGGGCGGGGGACAGAACACCCCAGCCCCCTCCTTCCTCCACGCCTGCCTTCCTCCCGGGGCGGGCTCTGAGTTCCTGGGGTGTCCCGAGTTTCCCCGTTCTCAGCCCGTGGGGGGCGGAGCGGGACTGCCGCTCCATTCCCACCGGGATCGGGGCTGGGGGGGGTTGTTTTCCTGCGATGGCATCAGCTGCTGGGGCTGGAGAGGCCCCTCGTCAGGAGGCCTCTCTCGTTACGGGGCGATTATCTGCTGGCTGCAGCTCTTTTCTCCCCTGGTCACGGGGCCTGTGTGGGCTGCGGGTCATGTGCTGGAAAGCCCCAGAGTCCCTGGAGCGATAGGGGAATGGGGCCGCTGGCCCTGCCTCTCCCTGCACCACGGTTAACTCCTCCCGCACCGGAGCCTGCGCGGCAGCTCCGCCTGTGCCGGGCCGGGGAACAGGCACAGTCAGGAGAGGAACAGGCAGAGCAGGCTCGTCCCACCGTGTCCTGTGGCCACTCCCGGGCGCTGGGGCTGCCCCGCTGAGCCGGTTGGGTGGCCGTGATGCTGTGGCTTCTGTGGGTCCGGCTGTCCTGCGCTGTGGGGGGTTGCACCCTTTAGGCATTACTTCTTTTTTCCTTCGGGGTGGCAGCTGCTGTTGGGTGACCCCAGAGAGGCGTGTCTGTGGCATCCCCTGTGGTGGGAGCAAACCTGGGGAGCAGCTGTCTCTGCACCTTCCCTTCAGAGGTGCAGCCCCGTACATCTGGCAGGACCCTCCCAGTCCCCCCTGCCCCATCGGTCCCCACCCCCAGGGCTCACACCGCCTGTCCCCACAGTGTGGCTCGGCCGAGTACATGGCCCCGGAGGTGGTGGAAGCCTTCAACGAGGAGGCCTCCATCTACGACAAGCGCTGTGACCTGTGGAGCCTGGGTGTCATCCTGTACATCATGCTGAGTGGGTACCCCCCCTTTGTGGGCCACTGCGGCTCTGACTGCGGCTGGGACCGGGGTGAGGCATGCCACACCTGCCAGGTGCGTGGGGACCCCGGCAGTGCCCAAACCCACCCCCAGTTTGGCTGCAGCACTCCTGGCTGAGCCCCTGTTATTTCTCCCCCTGCTCAGAACATGCTCTTTGAGAGTATCCAGGAGGGGAAGTACGAGTTTCCTGACAAGGACTGGGCACACATCTCCTTTGGAGCCAAAGACCTCATTTCCAAGCTGCTGGTGAGAGATGCCAAGAAGCGGCTCAGCGCAGCCCAGGTCCTGGAGCACCCCTGGGTGCAGGGGGTGAGTGTTGATGTCCCCTCCCTGCTCTCCGCTCCCTCAAGCTGGGGCGGGGCACACCCCTCTGCACAACTCCTGGCTCTGACCGGCTGCATTCTGTTGCAGTGTGCCCCGGATAACACCCTGCCAACCCCCATCATCCTGCAGAGGTGAGTGTGGGTGGCCCTGGGACACCCCCAGCCCCCTGAATCCTGACTCCCCTCCTCAGCACTGGCTATTTCTTCTGCTTTCTGGGGGCTCTGCCGCAACTCTCTGTCTGGACAGCCCTGCCACTTTGGGTTTGGGCCATATTTTTGGTGTCTGACCAATCTGGCATGGCCAGCATGTGAAGAGGGACACCCGGATATTTGACCCCGACCTCCCTCCAGCCCCCCACACCCCCCCTGAGCCCGTGCCTCCCCTGCAGGAACAGCAGTGCCAAAGAGCTCACCTCCTTTGCCGCCGAGGCCATCGCTGTCAACCGCCAGCTGACGCGGCACGACGAGGACGAGGAGGAAGAGGCGGAGGAGGAAGCACGACCCATCATCATCAAAGCTACCTCACGGGCCATGCAGCTCTCCCCCCCCTCCGAGTCCAAGCTGGCCAAGCGGCGGCAGAAGAGCAGCCTGGCCAAGGCAGTGGCCTCTGGGCAGCACCTGGTGGCCCCGCTGGTCCTGGTGGCCGACCAAGCCTGAGCGGTGCCCCTCGCACCTGCTGTACCCCATATCCCCCCTTCTCCTCCTTTCTTTCTTCCCTTTTCCCACCCAACCCCACCGTTTCTGGCTAGTGACAAGATCAGGACTCGTCCCTGTGGCTGGTTTCCAAGGTTTTGCTGATCTTGTAGGTCTGGGGGTGGGAGGGTTTGTTTAAGATCTTCTTTTTTTTTAAGGTATTAAATCAAGCGTGAGGTTGCTTCACCCAGGGCACACTCAAGGACATCTGACAGACACATGGACTTTTGTTTCCCGACTCTTGGTTTCTCCTCTGACATTTTCCCCCCTCCCCGACACCAAAGGACTCTTTGTATCCGCGGCTGCTTTGACGATTTCAGCTCATTTCATACTGTGAACAAAAGACCCTCGGTCGCGTTTTCAACAATGGGAGTTGCGTTTTAACCTCATCCCTCCCCTTGGAACTGCAGGTTTCTCTCCAATGTTGGGGTAGATCCCACAAAAACCCCTTCCTGGGGGTCTGAGAGGCACCTCCTGGGTGTGGGGGATGTGGGGAACCCGTCTGTCCCGTGCTCGGGGGTGTCCCCAGCTCTGCTCCAGGGGGACATGGTGGGCATTGTGCAGGGAACCGCTCGGGCTGGGGAGAGATGGTGTGCCAGCAAGGGAGCAGCGCCTGACCCACCAAGCCCCCCCTCTCCTCGGCATCCTGCTTCCAGAATAAGCTATTCACCCCTTTTTCTTTTCTTTTTGCCCTTTCTTTTTTCTTTTTTTCTTTTTTTTTTTAATTATTGTTGGTTTTAAACTGCCAGCTGTGCTTCTCTACAGGGCACGGAGAAATGTCTTCCTTTCCTCCCACGCTCCGGCTGGCGGCTCCCCGGGGGATGTGTGGGCATCCAGGGCTGTGCTCTTGTGCCAGGTTAGGTGTTGCACCCTGGTTTTTGGCAGGGCTTGTGGCTGTGCCCTTGTGGGGGTGCAAGGGGGGCATGAGGTGTTCAGGGTGGCCAGAGCAGCCAGAAACATCCTCTGGGAACTGTGTGCTCTGTGGAAAGCAAGGGACCCCCTTAAAGAGCGTCGGGATCTGCTGCAGGACAGTGAGACCTGCCGTGGCTTCAGGCTGGCCCCGAGGCTGCTGTGGCAGGAGGGTCGGGGGGCACAGAGGGTGCCCAATGCCCCAGGGATGCCAGTGGGTAAGCAGCCAGGCTGGTGGCAGCACCCAAGGGTCATGGCACGGGGGAGCAGCCTGGGGACAGCTCAGGATGTGGGGCTGGAAGGTTTGGGGTCAGGGCAGCAGGGTGTTCAGCAGCCAGGGAGCGCTGGTGTGCGTGGTCATGCATGTGCATCCCTGCTCATGTGTGTTCAGGTGTGCGTGGCGTTGTCCTTCCCTCAGAGTTTGCTTTGGGGTGGGAAGGACTTGGGGTGCTCAGCTGGGATGAGGCCTTTGGCTGGTTTTTGGGTCTGTCCAGGCAAGCGGTGCCCACACTCGGGGCCAGGCTGGCCTCTAGCTGCCCCCAGTGCCTCCAGATCCCCCTGACACCCCTTGCCACAGGCACTGCCTTTGGGTTGTGCCACCAAGCTGTGCCCACTGCCAGTCCCCATCCCACTGGGAGGGCAGTGCCCCCTTCATAGCCACCTCCTGTCCTTTCCGACTCAGTGCTTTGAGCTTTATATTTTGCAAAAGCAGCCTTGGCCCATCGCGTGCGCAGGTGAGGGTTTGGGAGCTCTGGGCTGGGGAACAGACTTCCCTGGGTCTTCAGCTGAAGACAGTCACTGTCTCTGGAAAAAAAAAGAAAGTTCTCCTTTTTATTTTAAGACTGCTGACAGCAATACTATGCAATATATGTTGTTTTTTGTTTCAGGGAGGTGTGTGTGAGTTATCTTGGGAGATGATGATCTCGGGTGTTGATGGAGTTTAGGGCAGGGGCTGTCTTCTCTCACCCTTCCCAGCCTTTCTGCTGACACAGGGGCATCGGGGAGGGTGACTCCATCCCCACCCCACTCCCAAAACTGCCTCACACTTGTGATCTCCCTCTCCCCCGTGTGCCCCTGGTCCCACTGTGCCAGGTGGGGAGGAGCAAGGCAGTGGTGAGGGGAGACCCCACCCCGCAGGCACCGGGACACCCTGGAGAGGCCTCCTTTAAAAGAAAAAACAAAATAAGCTATAAAAAGTAACAATGTACAATCAAGATGGATTTTTTTTTCTATCAGTTGTAGATAATTCCTTGTTGTCTTATATTAAGAAATACTTGAATGATGTACAGTACGCGATGCCTTGAGCTGGTATTGTGAAGCTATCGTTGATGCTGCACGCCGCAGCCTTTTTTTAAAAAAACAAAAAAATCGCGGGAAGGGGATGGCAGGGGGATGTCTCCAAAATTTATCTGTCCCCCGTGCTGCTGTTGTTGGCAAACTGAGTTTCCCCTTTTTCCCCACGCGTAAGAGCGATCTCTTTTATATCTATATATATATGAATACACCACACACTCTGGGGAAGGCCTGGGTGACCCTGACCGTGTCCCGTGGGTGTCCTTGGCCGGGGATGTGCAGCCAGAAGATGCTGTGGGAGTTTGTGGGAGTTGGAGGATGCGCCAGGAGCATCCGAGCCCAGCCTGGGTTCAGCTTCGCATTTTGGGTGGGGGTTTGGTTTGGACCCGGCGCTCCTGGCGTGACACTTGGGGGTGACCCATGGCCAGGTCTGTGCATTGGTAGAGAATCTTTAAATGCCTCTAGAGCCGGGGATCGACTCTGGAAAACCTCCAGCCTGGCTCGTGGCAGTGCTGGGCACCCACAGGTGCCCCGGCAGGGCACGGCTCAGGCTGGGATGGCTGGGGACACCCTTGTGCCAGGGCCAGACGTCCCCTCCCCACTGCCAGCGCCGCTCCTGGGGCGGTTTCCAGGCAGATGCTCCCGTGGTTCAGCACCAGCGACTCCCTCTCGCCAACACCTTCCTTCCTCCTCTTTCCAAGCTTTCCCCCCCATAGAGCATCTATCTTGGAAACCAACTTCAAATTTTTTTTTTTTTAAGCTGGAACCATTAAGTGTTTTCGCTTCCTCTCCTTGCCCCCCACCCTTCCTCCAGCCAACTAACTCGACTTAGAACTGGTTAGAAACGTTTACTGTGAAGCTAACTCTTTTTTATCAAACCAGGAGAAACTTTCTCCACTTTACAATTGATGAAGACTGCCAAAGCTGGTTTGACAAGAGTCACGTTAACGCACTGTTGGTTTGTGCAACAGCGGCCTCTGCTTGGGGGCTGGCTGGGAAATAAAAATGAAAATATAAAAAAAAAAAAAAAAAAAAAAAAAAAAAAAAAAAAAGACAAAAAACAAAAACAAAAAAGGAAAAAAAAAACCACACAAAAAGAAGCACTTTACTGTATGTACCAGGTGACCTGATACAGCTGAATTGAAGTTTTCCTTTATAACAATTGTTGATGCCAGAATTTTGTATTCTGTTTTGTAAGAATTTAATAAAAATGCATTGAGACCTACGTGGTGGGCAGGTGGCTGTGGCAGGTGGGGCACGTTGTGGGGGCGTATTGGGCAAGTTGGGGGTGTGGGTGGGTGGCACTCCATGCAGGGGGTCCTCCCACCATAATCTTTCCCAATTTTCACTTGTTCCTTCCCAGCCTGCTGCTGGCCCATGGGGGCTGGGGTGGGATGCCAGGAATAGGGGCTGGCAGCAGCTCAGGCCCTGACTCACTTTTCCCGGCGGCCTGGTGTGATCCGCTGAATCCCAGTGGGAGCTGGAAGTCACGGGGCAGGGCTGTGCTCACTGCCAGCTGCACCCAGTGGCCTTGGGACTGCCCTGCCACCTCCAGAGACAGCCCTGGCACATCCCCCCCACACCTCCATGGGTCGGGGGGCAGAGTGGGACACTGAGGCAAGAGGAAGGTGTGGTGGGATAGGGAAGGCCATGGGGACTGGGGATCAGGGCGTGGGAAAGGGCTGTAGAGGCCCTGCTGAGCTTTCTTACATGGACAAGGTAAGAGCTTGTGGAATTTAAAAAAAAAAAACAACAACTAAAAATTCCTGACTTCTCCAGCCCTGCTGCTATGCTGGGGGATGGAGCTGGATCCCTCTAGATGCTATTGCCATGGTGCTGCTCCCCTGGCAGAACCCCATCCATGGCACCCCTGGTCTGGGGAACGGGCTGTGGGCTCTGCCATGGATGAACTGCTGCTCCCAGCTCCAAGCTGAGAGAGCCCCACTGCAGCACTGCTGAGACTCCAGGCTCACTGCTTGCTAAATGGTGCAGCTGCTTCTTGCAGCATCTGGATCCAGACAGGATGGCTCCAGAAGTCTCCCTTCCCTGGCTGCTCCAGGATGGCATGTAGTGAGAACAGAGATGGGGCTCCCTGCATGCAGAGGATGAGGAGCATGTCCCATCCCATGGTGCTGTTCCTGCCTCTGTTGAACAAAGCCATTGCTCCCTCCTGGGCCCGGGGCCACCAGCTGGTGACCCTGGACATTTTAGGAGCATCCAGCTCTTGGCTCTTCTTCCTCTCTTGCATGTTGTTTCACCATTGCACTCAGCAATGTGCTTCAGAAATCTTTCCTCTCCTGCCTTTTGCTCGTGGGCTATCCTGCAGACAATCCTCCTTCCAAGATTCCAGGTGGATCTCAGACAGTGTGTCAGAGGCATCTTTGCTGCAGATGCTGGTTTAACTTTTAATCTCTGAAATTCCTTCGCATGGTCCATCTTCTCCCCCTTCCCCAGTTTCCCCAACCCCAGAAAGCGCCCGGTAGTTGGAAACCATTCCCGAGCATGTGCGGAGAAGGGCAGCTCCGAAAATAACCCAGCGCTGGGTTAAAATAACCTGTGCTGCTCTGGTGCCTGAGCATCAGCCCAAAATAGGCTCCTCCGGGATAAGGGCGCTATAAATACCCCGGCGTGGATTTGCATTGGAGAAAAGCCTCGCAGCAGGAGCAGCGCTGATGCCGCCCACGCTGGCCCCGAGTGAAGGGGCCACTGCAGAGCCACCGGGGTGGCCTGGCTGACGTAGGGCGTCAGGCAGGCTTTAGGTGACGTGGTGGCTTGTGCCAGTCTGCCTGTTTTCAGGATTTAATGGAGCCATCAGGTCATGATCGGATCCGAGCGGCCGCAGTGCTGGGGTGGCCAGTGGGGTCACATCTGGCTTCAGCCCAGGGCACCGAGGCAGCTGGGCAGGAGCAAAGATGAAGTGTCCTCAGTGTTTTGGGTCTGAGCCTGGCTCTGCTTGGTGACAGATGATGACCTGGGTGATTAGCCAACATTTTGATTCAGTATCTGCCCAAAAACCAGCCCTGGAGTGAGGAACATGCATTCCCTCAGACCAGACTGCTCTCCTGAACCATCAGTGAACCCCAAACCCGCACCGGGCAATGTGGAGTGGAAGGTGTGATGTGTGTTTTGATCCAAAACAGCTGTTTTGGATCAAAAAAAGATTTCATTTTCCTTTTTGTGCTTTTAAAATGTTTCCCGGGATGTGGCAGAGAAGGAAAGAACTCCTGTGCGTTTTGCAGAGAATCATGTCTCCTATCCAGGGAACCCAAACAAACCAATCTGGGATGGTTTTTTTGGTAGAATGGTTTTTTGACCGGTGTGTACAGGTTCTCCCTCTGAAGTAATCTCAGGGAGTGAGTGATGTGCACCCCAGCAGAGCCCAGCACACAGGTCTAGCCCTGCCTGTGTTTCCTGTGGCTGGTCTCACTGCACCAGGAGTCTCGGTGGCACCGGCACAGCATGGTACATCCGTTTCCCCCACTGTCTGGAAAAGGCCTTGGTCAGCCTTGTTTGTGTTTTTGGATGGTGAAGTGTAGATTTTGGAGAGCCACGGGGTGCAGGTCTGGTTTTCCCACAGGATTCCAGCTCTGGGTGGAATTGCACAGGCAATGGGAGCCGTGGTCAGTCAGCAGGAGCAGAGCAGGGTCAGGTTTTCCCAAACCCAGAAGAGCTGTGCCCATGGCTGCAGCGGGTCCTGGGCCTTGTGAGTCACCTTCACACGTGGCTGGAGGTTTAGATCAAGGTTTGGTGCTAAGGCACAGGGTTTCACAGGTCCCACTTTGCCCTCCTCTGGCTCATACCCAGGATGTCACTGTCTTTGCCACGCAGTCTTGCTCGGAGCTTCCTTACATCCTAAAATGCCTCCTTTGAGGTGAGCTGCTCAGCCAGGGGAGGGCTGCGTCTGCCTGGCTTTTGCTTGGAACACACATTTCCAGCTTTTGCTTGGAGCACACATTCTAAATGTATTTTCCTGCCTCCATGAGGTGAAGAAAGGCCAGATGTTTTCTCCTATCCAACTCTGAGCACTCTGGTCCCACTGGTTTAATTCCAGCTGCTCGTAGCCTTCATGTCCAGCCCTGGATGGGGTCAGCCTTCAACCCACCAGCTGAACCTCAGCAATTTCCCTGCCCGGCATTACTGCTGGGGTGAGGCCTTTCTTCACCCTGTGAATGACCCAGCTAAAACAGCGCTGCCTTAGCCCAGTGCCTGATCTCTGAAGGAATCTGTTGGCTACCAGACCCAGAAATAATGATGCCAGGCCTTTTATAGGAGTGTTTGTTCCCAGGTTTATTTTTGGGATGGTAAAGTCTCCTGTATGACACTCGTCTTTTTATTTCTCTGGTCTAACACACCACTGATCACCGTGGTGTTGGTGCTGGGTGGCTGCAGCAAACACCTCACCCCACCCCACAGCACCATGGTGAGTGTCCCACACAGATCTCTGTGCCATTATCCCTTATTTCCACAGCTGTGTTTCCTTACACTGGTCCTGAGTTAAGCCTCTGGCTCCTGCCACAACACAAATCACCCTTATTTAGTTCATCACGGGCTGAATAAGCAGGATCTGTCTGACGCAGGGGGGCAAGGCTGGCACAGTGGGCATGGCACAGAGTGGGCTGGTGGTGCTGGGAAGATCAGAATTGAATGGATGCGGAATCCCCTCCCCATGTGATGGAGAAGCACTCGTCCCCCCCGGCAGGCACACCGACCCCTCGGAGGCACCAGTTTCTCGAGGATGAATTTGCTGCGATTTGGGAGCAGGGAGTGCTGCGGTGAAGAAGCTTCAGCCTTCACCACCAGCATGGGCTGGGCTGGGCTGGATGATCCTGCACCTCTCAGGCAGGGCAGGAGCCCCTCAGTGGCGCTCCTGCAGCACTCCGGGAGCTGGAGAAGTGCGGGATCACACAGCCAGTGCCCCCGGCCCTTGGGACGCGCCTCCAGGCCATCCCTGCCAGCCACCAGCCATGTCCAACCATCCAGCAGGCCACAGCGAGTCTCCAGCTCCCTCTAATGTTTCTGGCCCGAAAGGAGCATCCGCAAGCAGGACAGGCCTGAGCAGGGCGCGGGCAGGCGGCCAGGCTGCACGGCCCCGAGGGAAATGTGTGACGCTGAAATGTGTGGAAGCAGCTGGGCCAGAAAGGGGGGAGTGATGTGCCGAGCAAATGGTGTGAAAGAGTAAAGGATGCAGCGTTTTAAGAGAGAATATGGCTGTACTGAAACCCTGGTTATTAATGAAAGATTTCACAGGAAAAAAAGACTGTTCCTCTGAAAAATATTACTTTTTAATACTCTAAATAGATACTCTAAAATGCTGTGTTTCCAGCCCTTTTGAAGTGTTCAAAAAACATGTGATGACAAGGTTTAACGGTGAACATGGTGGTGGTGCTGGGCTAACAGCTGGACTTGATCTTAAAAATGTTTTCCAATATTAATGATTCTATGGTTCTGTGGTTCTCTGATTCTAAAGGCTCCTACCCATTCCTGCCTGCCCAGGGACTGTTAAGACGGGAGCTCTGAACTCCGCATAGGAGTTTCCCAAACTTGTCCATGTGAAATGCAGCTTTAAAAACGCAGCAAGAAACCTGACAGCACAGAATGCAGCAGAAATGGGTATTGATAACATGATACAAAGCCAGGTTGGAAGCTCTTGTTCAAAATTAGCGGTGTAGCAGCACTGCTGTGTCCGGCCGTAGTGGTCCATGGGGAGATCCTGGAGCTGTGCGAGGGTCTGGAGGCGTTGAATCCATACAAACATAACACAATCCATACAAACAGCACACAGTCCATACAAACAGAACACAACCCATACAAACAGCACGTCTCTGTGTATTACAGAAGCTGTAACGCCAAGGCCCAGGAAGCAGAAGGGGCAGCCAGGCCATCTCCCCCCTGACACATCAACTCACGGACCACACGCCTGCTCCTGACTGGATGTGTGTGCAGCACAGATCAGGGGATGGATAACAGAGAGAGGGGGAATGTAATTACCCTGAGAAGAAGAAATCACTTTAACGGTTCAGTTACTGAGATCACAGCGAGGCAGTGGCACAGCCTCTTAATTAATCTTCTGCTTTGCAGCCGGCTCCTGCCCCCGCGCCATCGCCACCTCGTGCTGCCTGGCGAGGAGATGCCATCGGTGGGGACGGCACTGGCCAGTGGTTTCTGGCTGAGCAGGTCCAGCAGGATGTTGGGAACAGCAGGGCACGACCAGGTGAGGGATCAGGGTGCTGTGGCTCCCTGGTGTGTGCAGGGTAATACCTGTGGTGGGCCTGGTTATGTGGTGTCCTGTGGTGCTCCAGGCCTGTGTCAGCAGCAGCAGCCAGTAACTCCGGGCTGATTATTGTGAGGAATTGCTGGGCACAAAGCAGGGGTCTGGGGATGGTGGAGGCCTGGGTCTGCTGTAGAGGAATGGCTGGTGTGTGAGAGCATGAAGGGAAAACGCCCACTTCATCTTCACTCCATAAGGCCCTAACCTCCCTGGCTCCCCACCCCCAGCACTGACCCCCTTCAGTCCCTTAACTCCCCTTAACTTCCTCTCTGTGAATTGCACCCCCATTCCTCATCCCTTCACAAACTGCTTTCTGGGCTCTCTCATCCCTCATCTTCCTCAGAATGACCCCTTTCACAGGATGCTCCACTTATCCCTCAAAATTGCCCCTCAGAGATTGCTCCCCTTTGTCCCCCTCACGTTGCTCCTCGGGGAATCGCCATTATCTCCCAAACTGCCCCTCAGGGTTTGCTTCCCTCACCCCCTGCCCCCCCTCATTGCTCCTCAGGGAATCACTCCCTTTTCCTTGCTCCTCAGAGATGGCCCCTTTCACCTCAGAGATGTGCCTTCATCCTCCTCAGGGTCCCCTCATCCCCCAAACTGCCCCTCAAGGATTGCTCCTCTTGCCACCCCCTTCCATGTTGCTCCTCAGGGAAATGCTCCTTTGTCCTCAAAACCATCCCTCAGGTTTGGCCCCTCATCTTCAGGGATCACTCCCTCATGGATCATCCCTTTACCCCCCCTCAGGTATCACCCCCCCATTCCCAAAACCGTCCATCAGGGACTGACCCTCACCTCCTCAAGGGTCAGCCCCTTTGTCCCACAAACTGCCCCTCAGAGGTAGCCACCATCGTTTTCAGGGATCAGCCCTTCAGGGATCATCCCCTCATCCGTCAAACTGTCCCCAGGGATTGCCCACCAAAACTGCCCCTCTCAACTCCTCCACACTGGTTCCTCAGGGTCTCATCCCCTCTGGCCCCAAAAGTGCCCCTCAGGGATTGCTTCCCTATGTTGCTCGTCAGGAAAACGCCCCCTTCCCCTCAAATGTGCCCCTCAGGGATCGTCCCTCAGCCTCCTCAGGGATCGCCCCCTCATCCCCAAAAGTGCCCCTCAGGGAGGGACCCTCATCCTCCTCAAGGATCGCCCCCTCAGGACTCACCCCCTTAGGAATCACCCCCTCACTCCCCCTCGCATCGCCCTCCATCCTCCCACTCCGTGCCGGCCCCGCCCGCCGCCCCACGCCCTCTCCCCGC
>VZRV01005786.1:17718-44484 GCA_013398115.1 Falcunculus frontatus
CGGCGGCGGGGGCGGCCGGCGGGGCGGGCGGTCCCGGCGGGGCGCTGCAGCGGGAGCCGGTGTACAACTGGCAGGCGACGAAGCCGACGGTGCAGGAGCGGTTCGCGTTCCTCTTCAACAACGAGGTGCTCAGCGACGTGCACTTCCTGGTGGGGAAGGGCCGCGGCTCCCAGCGCATCCCGGCGCACAGGTGGGGCGGGGGGCGCGGGGGTCCCACGCGTGGGGAGCCGGGAATGCGGGAGGGATGTGGGCTGTGGGGGGACCCAGCCCCATGGCCCTGCGGGGTGACCGCGGGTCCCGGGCCTCGGGAGAGTCGTGGGGGCCGGCCCGATGGCCCTGGGGGCGTCCCCTTACGCCCCCCACACTGATAAAGGGACTCGCCCGTTTATTTGACAAAAGTGCCCCTCAGGCATCGCTCCTCCTCCCGTCGGGGATCACCCTCTCATCCCCCAAATTGCCCTTCGAGGATTGCTCGTCTTGCCCCCACGTTATCCCCTGAGGGAATTGCTCCCTTATTCCCTCGGGGAATTGCCTCCTTATTCCCCTCACTTCCCATCAGAGATTGCTCTCCTCACCCCTCTACGTTGCTCCTCAGGGAATCACTCCCTTATCCCCCAAAACTGCTTCTCTGTGATTGTTCCCTTCGCTCCCTCATGTTCTTCTCAGGGAATTGCCCTTTATCCCCCAAAACTGCCGTTCAGGGATTGCTCCTCAGGGAATGTCTCCTTATCCTCAAAACTGTTCCTCAGGGATGGCCCCTCACCCTCTTCAGGGACGATCCCTTTAGTCTCCCTCAGGGATTGCCCCTCATTGCCAAAACTGCCCCTCAGAGATGGCACTGGGAGGGCTGTGGGCTCTCCTGCAACCTCAGGGAGTGATATGTCATCGAGTGGGGTACAGGGGTGCAGGGTTTGGGCTGCTGCACCTCCCCTGTGAAGAGAGAAAAGAGGGTCACATAACTGCACCCCACATTTCGCCCCCTGCTCAGGGACACGTCCTGAGCACAGGACCCCCTCTGTGGTCAGTCAGTGTCACCCCAGATCTCTCCCAGCCCTTGGGTCAGTGTCCTGCCTCTCCTCACGGTCACCAGCCCGGGATGGGTCCAGGGTTTGGGTGAGAGTGTTTATCCCAGAGGGATGGTGTGAATGGGGCAGGTGCAGCACTGAAAACCGCACATCCCTGGATCTCACTTGGAAGTAATCGAGTGTTTGGTGGGAAGTGGAGTAGAGGAGGAATAGTCTCCCGTGCTGCCTGGTCCCTGCTGACAGGGATCACCAAAATCAGTGAGAGCGTTGGGAATGGAAATGAAAGAATAATGATTTGAGAACCCAAATTTCAGGCACAACATTTTAATTTTAAAATGACCTTTATTGAATCTTTCCCGAAGCCCTGTATTTTGGGTGTTAGTCCACTACCATAAAGAGCTGTGTTGAGAATGACACCTGGCCATGAGTAACCCGTGGAGGTTAATGCTTAAGGTCAAGCTGCCATTTAAGAATTTGCAACTCAGAGGAGCTGGGAATTGAGGAGCTGGGAATTGCCTCCACCTGGATGATGCAGATCTGAGGTGGCTGATTAACATTTGGCTGGTTCCTTGGGGGAGCTCCGATGAATCCATGTGTACCACCTTCTTTCCCCTACCTTGGGAAGGGCCTCCCAAGGAAGAGCTCAGAGATGGAACCAACTTTAATTGGTTGAGGGAGGCTCCTTGGTGTACCTGGAAGTGGTGCTTGGCAAAGGGAGTCTTGCTCCAAACCATTTCAAACTATTGCTTTTCTCCCAAGTGCTCATGTTCCTGGAAGTTTCCCTTTCGGACTTCCCCCTTTTCTCTCACTTTCAGAACAAACCACGCTTGTTCTAGGCTGGTTTGAGTGTTTAGGGTGTCAGCTTTGCTCTCTTATAATTTGAAGCTTAATTAGTATTTGGGTAAGCTTGCTCCTGTCCTGAGAACTAGGCTTGCTGGGTGCAGACAGGTGATGTTCAGCCCAGAAATAAATGGGAAATAAATGAAGCTTTGAGAAAAAAAGAAAAAAAAAATGGCCCCAAAGTGAGATGCTGCTTAATTGCTCTGAAATTCATCTGGTGCTCTGTGTGGTAAAGATAGAATGGAGTGTGTCATGGTGTGACATCCCACCTAAGGATTTTAGAGATTTTAGTAAAACTTGTCCGTGTGATGTTACAGTTGGGATATCCTGGTGATTCATGAAGTACTGTGGTTATTTCAGAAATAAGAGGGCTTAAAATAAAACCACCCAGACCCCTTCTGTGCTCAGTTCTCCCACAGCAGCTCGACAGCAGAAGATACTTTATGTTGGAATTGAGTTGCAAAGCAGCCATGAGTTCAATTGGACAGGTGCTATTTTGCTTCAGCGACCAGGGCAGGTGTTGGTGCTTTGTCAGATGTCTGAAATAATAAAATCACGGAGTTACTAAGGTTGGAAAAGACCTTTAAGATCATCAAGTCCAACCATCAGCCCAGCACCACCACATTCACCACTAAACCATGTCCCCAGGTGCCACATCCACAGGTTTTTTAATGTTTCCAGGGATGGTGATTCCACCGCCACTCTGGGCAGCCTGTTCCAATGCTTCACAACTTTTTCTGTAAAGAAATTTTCCTTAATATCGGTCTAAACCTCCCCTGGCACGACAGCGCACAGCTCCCAGGTAAGTATTTCTGCAGTCTGGTTTAATTGTGTAAATTTTCAGACTAGGCCAGGTACCAAGCATGGCTGCAGGAGGAGCAGCTCCTAAATAGGGTTCTTGGACAGCTCCTCGTGGTGCCTTGAGGAGTGGTCTACAGCATCATACCTGTCATCCTCAATACAACTTCATGGCGTGCTAGGAATGGCTTTGGCAGCAGACTGGGAAGCACAAATAGTCCGAGAGATGCAGTCCTGTGGGAGCTGGAAGTGATGGTGCAGGTGATTCCTGGTCAGGCTTCTCCAGGATGGAGCTGAGGGGATGTGGAGGGTTTGTAGGTTGAGATAATGAAGTGGCATGTGCCCAGTGAGCAGAGGTGATGTTGTCCACAGGTGCTGGTGCCAGGAAGAGGTTTCTGACACAGCTGTAGGTTCAGGTGTTTCTGAGTGCGCCTGGCAAATTCAGTTAATGGCGTTAATCTGAAAGGAGGGGAGATTTAGATTAGATATCAGGAAAGGAATTCTTCCCTGTGAGGGTGGTGAGGTTGCCCAGAGCAGCTGTGTCTGCCCTGGATCCCTGGAAGTGTCCAGTGGCCGGGTTGGACGGGGCTTGGGGCAGCCTGGGACAGTGGAAGGTGTCCCTGGCCGTGGCAGGGGGTGGATGATCTCCAGGGTCCCTTCCCATCCAAACCAGTCTGGGATTCTGTGGCTCAGTAGTTCGTATCAAGCTGCAGAGACAGACAAAAGAAAGAGCAAACATTTGATTTGTGTGTGAGAGCCCAGTTTGTAGATAAAAGGTTTAAATGGGTTTGACTGAAGGCTCACCTGTCCAGGCATCTGCAGCCCTGAGAAGATCAGGTGTTTTCCTCCTGGAGGAGGCTCCAGACCCTGTGGAAGTTCCTTGCCTACCCTGGAGCAGGCCCTGTCTCTGAGCCTGGAGCTCATTCCCTCTTGCTGCTGAATCAGCCATGAAGAAGATGGGATGGCCTTAATTTTTTTTGATGTCAAGGCTGGGCCGAGCAGCTGCCTCGAAGCTTCATGGCGCCAGCATGGCCAAGGTCAACACATTGATTAGACCCAGCAGTAAGAGAGAAGGGTTTTTTGTCTTTTTCCAGATCTGCTTCACTGAGCACAGTATCAATGAGATTAGAAATGTCTAAACCTCATCAGCCAGGAGCTGCGTGGGTGTCATAATTAAACTTGTTAATTGGCCAGAAAACAGGGCCCAAGAGTGAGCAGGGCAAGCGTGTGGGGATGCAACCCTGTGTGTGCTCCAGCCTGGGAGATCTACAGCTTGGGCACAGCCTGAGTAAGATTTTGGCTGTTGTTTCCAGGAGTCTCTTCTGAGCCCATCCTGTCTTTTCTTGGACACGTATTCACTCACAATTCCTGCAGCATCGTGTGCCGAGGTGTCCCGTGGCTGCTGCTCCTGCCTCCTGCTCCTTTCGCCTGGGGTCTGCATCCTCTGCAGCCAGCACACCATCATCATCATCAGCTTCTCATCACCTGTGGTGTCACTGAGCTCCAGCACATCACGTGTTGCTCTGTTTCTGTGCCAGCTCTTCTGGAATAGATATTTTAAGGTTTCTCTGCAGTGGTGCGGATGGAGGAGGGAGCTGGTGCAGCAGCAGTGGGGTAGTTGTGGGTTTTGAGTGGTTTCTTTTATTATTGGTGTTACTGCAGTGCCTACAAAGGGAGCAGCACTGGTGGGTGTACAGTTGAAACCAGGTGACAAGTGAAGGTGCCAAGGTGAATGTGAAGCAGTGAAAGTTGTGGTAGGAAGCAAAATAGCAGAAGGAAAGACATTTTCTTGCAGGCCTTCGACAGCCTGTGGATCAGCTTTGGATCCTTTTGAAGACAAATCAAATTATTAACCTTAAGGAAGTTCCTGTGACTCTTACTGCAGAAAGTCAGTTTACTTTGGCTCTTCCTGGTGCAAAGGGAATGAGGAGAAATCAGGTGTTGCTTTCTTAGTTTTTCAGTTTCTGCTGATTTCTCTGCCTCCTTTCAGTAGTCCACTCTCTTTTGGCCACGAAAGTGTTTAAAAATAACCCTCTGCTGGATTTTCCCATCTGAAACAAACCCCATGTCTTCCTTCTGCAGACCTGCATGATTGGGGAAAGCTGGTGGATCGTGTGGGAGGAATGGTGTGCATCCCTGCTTTTCCTGGAGTGTCTTTAGAGCAGCTTTAAATGTTCATTTTAGGAAGAGTAAGAAAACACTGGAGAGAGAGGGATTTTCTTATGTTAATTATGTTCTCTTAACGTTTTAAGAGAACTTCAAATGTGGAGTCCTGTGTTTCTCTGGCACCTCCCGGCATCCTATTAGGGCTCAGCAGTTTACAAAATCCGACTGATTTGTCCCCGACTGAAATGGAAGCAAACATTTGAGAGTTTTTTAAATGAATGCCCTTTTCAAATAGCTTCTGAAAGCTCTTGCTCATTGAGGACCTATACTGTGCTGGCTGTGAGAATGAAAATTTGAGAGTGCAATTAATATATGTTAATTTTTAGTATCAGACAAAGCCAGCGATTGTTTTGCCACCATCGCCGCTTTTGGATGAACAAGGATTTTTGTTTCATCGGGCAATTCTGGTATTGTGAGGAAGGTTTTTATTTGTTCTTGACATTTTTCTTGAGAATGGTTTGACAGAAATATGCATGTGTGTACTTTTTTGTAACCACTGTGGTTTGTCCCAAGCTCCCTGAGCCCATCAGGAACAATAAGCCGGCTCGTCAGCCAAACTCTTTCACAGCAAACGAGCCTGGCACATCCATGGAGCTTCACTCCATTGTATCCCTGGGAAGCCTCCTCTGGATGAGAGGGGAGTGAAAAGTGAGAAGATGAAAACATTGTTTAAATGGAAATTTCCTACTTTTAAAAGGTCATTTCCTACTAAATCTGCCTGAAATTCCCCCTTAGTGCTGGACTTTCCTTGGGCTGGAGGTTTCTGCCCCATGCCTGCTGTCTTGTATGGATTTCTGCCTACAGTTCATGCTGCTTCTCTGGAAGTGTGCATCACACCACTGCAGCAAGAGCCTGGAATATTCCAGCTTTTTCCTTTTCCTAGTTGGTGGAGAAGTGGTTGTAGTCATCTCCTGCAGCCTGGGCTGCTCTGCTTCCTCACACTGCTGAGCTGTGACCTTCAGTTTAACTTCAGGGAGCTGCCTGGTGGCAGACACCAGGAATCCTTCATGTTAAAAGCTCATCTCTGCATTTTTGAACAACAAAGTTCTCAAAATGGCTTTCTAAGTCCTGAGGCAGGTACAGCAGCTTAAATATGTATACGCAGGTCCCTCAGCAGCCCAGGCCTGGGCCTCCTCCTAAAACAGGAGATGTTGTCTGTCAGGGGGGAATCATCTTGTTTGCATGGGAGTGCTGGGATATAAATTTTGGTCTCAAACCTGTTTTGTGCAAGTTCCTCTTCCAGTCTCTTTAGAGCTGATAACGTTCTTCTCTGTGCCAGTAATTACCATGTAAGCTCCCAGCAGTGCTGAAGGCTTTGTGTGCACCTCACTGTGCTGGTTTGCTCCGAGGGAGGTTTGTTTTTCCCTCTGGGCTGAGCCCAGAGCAGGTTATCCATGGAAGGACTCGGAAACATGCCTGGGGGAGGGCAGCTCCCATGCCAGGGGTTGGGATCTGCAGCTCCCGGTGCTGCTGCAATTTTGTGTTTTGGGAGCTTGCTCTGCCATCACCAAAGCCATGTGCCTGGGTCTGGGGAAGAGGGTGGGTAGTGTGCAGTGACAGGTTTTCCATAAGTGTTTCCAGTAGGTGACTGTGGGGAATTGCAGCAAGACTCAGGCTCTGTTTACTGGAAGAACTTGAACTCCTTAACTTTGCTGTTTCTTTGCTTCTCAGCCTTGAGATGATACATAGGCTCCTAGAGGGACTTTGCAAAGCAGCCATGTGTATTCTATTCCATAATTCCCAAAACCTGGCCTTTGGGGAACCATTACTGTGCTGTATCCCAGGACAGGGCTCAGAAGGAAGTTCCTTGCAGCTTTGGTACTTTGCAGTTCAGGAGCAGCAAGCCTGACCCTCCCTGCTCTTGCAAAACACTTTTGCTTTAACTCCACAAATGATTTGCTTTCCCTGAGGGTGGCTTTGGGGATTAGCAACCAGCCTGGGATTTTTTTGGAATATAAATATGATTTAACATAAGGTTTTATTTGCATGTTTGTTTTTTCCACGTTAGGTTCGTGCTGGCCGTGGGCAGCGCCGTGTTCGATGCGATGTTTAATGGTGGGATGGCCACAACCTCCACAGAGATTGAGCTGCCTGACGTGGAGCCTGCTGCCTTCCTAGCTCTCCTCAAGTAAGCTGCTTCTAAAGCACAGGATAACTGGGGTGCATGGATTTAGTGGAGAAAAAAAATGTTTTTAATGAAAGCAGGGAAGTATTTGTAGAGCGGAGACTTAACTTCCAAAATAAAATGCCTCTTTGATTTGTTCAAGGGTATTTAAATGCTGGTGTTAATTCCCTGTTTTCCTGGGTAAGAGTCTAGTGTAGGTACTGCATAAGTATATCTATATATATAATATTGGCCATTGTCTTACAGATTCTTATTGATTAATTGGTTTGGTTTCATCCAAATGCTCCTTGAGAGAGGAGGGGAAAAGTGATCCTCTGAAAGCTCTGTTAGTTACAAATACTTGGAGCTTGTTTAGGTTCTGAGCAAGTTGTAACAGGTAAGCAGGGGTACGTAATAAATGTCAGCCATTCCATGTGGTATCACCCTTTGTGTGGGTTTTATTCCTCTTTTGGAGAGCTGGATTTGAATTTACATTTCCAGTGTGTGTTGCAAGTCTGTGTGCTGGAGGAGAAGGAGGAAGGGGCTGTAACGTCCTATTCACCGATTCTTTTAAGCTCGGCTGGTGCTGTACAACATCCAGCAGCAATCCTGAATGGATGCTGAAAAGCCATTGTCCTGTTTCTATAGGATTTCTGTAACCTACTTCCAGGGGTTTCCAGTCCTGTGCTCTTGACATGTTCCCCGCTTGCCTCCTATTGGGAGCAGTGACTATATATAGCTCTGGCACACTTTTTGCTTTACCTTCAGAAGGCGCTTTGGTCGTGCCTATGCTGTCTTGGAATATTTTTAAATTGATCTGGGCTAGAATGAAAGGCTAGAAATAATTGGGAACCCCGAGCCCCCACCCCTTTGGCTCGCTTTAAATCAGACACCAGCATGTGGGAAATCCCTCTAATTGGTGTGTGCCTATCAGCCATGTGGATCTCTCTGGAGTGCAGAGCTTGTAACTATCTTTAAATCTTAGTGAGGCCCAAATATCCAGTGAATTAGAGGCAAAAAGCCTGTTGTTTCCCTGCCAGTGCTGAGGTTTCAGCACTTGATTAAACAGAGGGATTTCAGAAGAGACCCATCATCTCAAAAGATGAAGTGATGAGTTTAGGTGGATTTCAACAGAAATATTTATATTTTTTTATGGAAGAAGTCGTTGGTGGATTACCTCAGTGCCTCAGAGCTTGCAGTTATGCTGCAGTAGCTCTGCCCATGGTCCAGTGACATCTTGCATGCTTAAATCTAGAACTGAGCTTTAAAATTGCTTTTAAAATGCTCAGAGCTTAAGTGTGCCAGAGGAAGTTTGGGTGCTGCTTTCCAGGAGAAAGCTGACCAAGCATGTGGTATGTGTTCCTGGAGTAAAACCACTCCCTCCAAACACTGATCTGGAATGGCAGCTGATCCTTACATATGTCTCTGGACTTGGTCCAAGCTATGATCTAATGCTGTAGGAGCAGGAGCTTACCCAGGAGCAAAGTGCCCATCCTGAATGTTCTGCAGAAGGTCCCACCTGGATGCTGGGTCGTGATGGAGTTTGTGGGCTAGTGACCTTTAACAGGTCTGCTGTAATTGTGTAAGAAATTATTTTTCGTTTTTATTATTATTTTCATGTTAACCCAAAGATAAGAACACTTTTGATTGTCTGAGGTTACAGTCTAAATGTTCTTTTAAATTGATACTGAGCTTTTTCACAGTTTGAGCCTCTCTTGTTGTCCCTCTTAGCACACACTGGACTGTGGTAAACAGAACTACTGACAAAGTCCCTGCAGTAAACAAATAATTGGTTTTAGAGCCACTGTGTTCTTTTAATCTTGGAACAGAAAGGATTGCTCAGTGCAAATGGGGCTGGGAAGGGATGTGTGCAAAATACATTGATGAACCTGTGGCCTGATGCTGCTATTGACAAATGCCCTAGAGCAGCACAAAAGCCTGCTTTCAGCAGTGAGAGTGCTTCCCTTCCTGTGGATCCCACTGTTGATGCTTCCCTGGAGGGCATCCTGGTCCTCTCCAGCTGGAGGAGCAGGAGCTCCTCTGCTGCAGATGGGAATGCTGCCTGGCATCCCCCTGGAAGAGCCCCGCTGCTGCATGAAGCTTCCAGGAATAGCAGCCACACAACCTGCTGCTGCTGTGTCCCCTTCAGAGAAATGCAGAGCAAGAAATTGCTGGAGCTTCCGAAATATCCCATGGAATAGGAATGCCAAGCAAAGTTAACACAACATCACATCTCTGTGCTTTGTGCCTTTGAGATCCCAATTGGCAAATGCTCCACTGGTTAAAGGAAATACAGTAAACAAAAACTGCATGGGCTGTTCAGCCTGGGCAAGAGAAGGCTCTGGGGAGACCTCAGAGCCCCTTCCAGTGCCTAAAGGGGCTCTGGGAGAGCTGGAGAGGGACTGGGGACAAGGGATGGAGGGACAGGACACAGGGAATGGCTTCCCAGTGCCAGAGGGCAGGGCTGGATGGGATATTGGGAAGAAATTCCTCCCTGTGAGGGAGGTGAGGCCCTGGCACAGAGTGCCCAGAGCAGCTGTGGTTGCCCCTGGATCCCTGGCAGTGTCCAAGGCCAGGTTGGGCAGGGTTTGGAGTAACCTGTGGAAGGTGTCCCTGCCCATGGCAGGGGCTGGAACAAGACAGTCTTTAAGGCCCCTTCCAAGCCAGACCAGTCTGGGATTCTGTGATAAGGACTAACACCAGTGTGTCACTGGTTTTACTGAGCTCAGCCTCTCAGTTCCTGCTGTCTCTGGTCAGTGAGTTCAGGTATGAGGCGGTTCAGTCAGGTTTCCTAGGAAGACCTTTGTTTTTCAGATCATGAATTCACTTCCTTGTTTTGACCTAACAGTGAAGGCTAGTGCTTTGCTGCAGCGTGGCAGTCCTTGTTTTTCACTGCAATTAACTCTTGCTTTATGCTGAAGTTACGTTGTGAGCTGTACTTAAACATCTATGTCATGAAATGAAACAGTTCAATCTATAAAGTGAAGAGATGAGAAAGGGGAGTGTGGGTAAAGCACCTCGTGGGCAGTGGATGGATATGTCTGAGTGCTTCTCAGCACTTCTGAATTAGTATTGTAAAATGGAGTTTCTTTTCTGAGGGAGGCAGGCAAGGTTGAATTTTTGTCCTTGTTTATTCTAACTGAACAGCCAAAAATGTGAATTTTAAGGGGTACACTTGGCCAGAGACTGTTTTAGCCTGGTGTAAGTGGCAGGCTAAGAGCTCATTGGTGGTGGGGGATGCAAGGCAGTTCAAGCTGCTTCAGTGGAAATCCCAGCTGTTAAAAGTTATACTGTAAAATATCTGGTACAAAAAAAAGAAAAAAAAAATCTTCTTCTTGGTAGAGTCGGTGGAAACCCTTCTATCTCCCTAGTAGAGGAAATGGACCAGGATGATGGGCAGAGGCACAAACATGTTTTGCAGGGGGTTTGCCCTGTTATCTTAATTCACCACAGCAATGTTTGTTTGCGTGTTTTCAGATTTCTTTATTCAGACGAAGTTCAGATCGGACCAGAGACTGTTATGACAACACTTTACACAGCTAAGAAATATGCAGTTCCAGCCCTTGAAGCTCATTGTGTGGAGTTTCTTAAAAAAAACCTCCGAGCAGACAATGCATTCATGCTGTTAACTCAGGTGAGTTTGTGATCATCTGCCTTCAGCAAGGTCCAGCACAGTCAGAAAATGGGAGTTTTCTGGGTGTTACAGAGCTGATCATCCAAAGTGGAGCAGTTCTGAGTCGTTTTGAATTCTTCCTCACAGGAGTCCAGCACTGCTGAGCAGGTTCTTACAAAGAACAATAAAATACAGCAAACGTTGCTGCTGTTTCAGATCTTTCTGTTTCACTGTGGCAGGTGGTTCCTTCCAGAGTGTGAGCTGGGGATGGAGTTAACAGGGTGGAAAGATTTCATCTGCCAAGAAGAAAAGTGGAATGAGAGGATTTCCGTGTGTTACAGAATCAGGACTGGTAATGCTGAGCTTTCTCTCAGTGCTGTGTCTGGCTGCTCAGCCATTCATTGAAGGACTTTTGTGCAATACTTTCCCTGAAGTGGGGGTGAAAAAAAACTTTTTCATGAGTGCTTTGGTTTATTTTCCTGGGAGAGGAGCAAGGTGCTCTCTTCCTCAGCCTGTTCCAGCTCCACCTCCTGCACTGAAGGCTCACAGACTGGGAGTGTCAGAGCAGGGGTTCCTTGGCCCTGGGTCTGATCCAGTCTCTGAGAGTTGGGCTCCTCTACCTTCCATTTGACTCTTGAAGCAGCAAAGTAGGAGACAGTGTTCACAACTTCTGCTTAGTTTGACAAAGATCAGACTTTGCATCCAGGTTGATTAAATGAGCATCACTGACCTTCCCGTTTCCCAGCCCTGTCTTCTCTCTCTGCTCCCTGCCACTCTCTTGGACAGCTGATGCCATGTTGGTGACATCCACAGTGCTGTCACCTGTGTGAGGGAGTCTGGCACTGCCAGGGACACCCTGTTCTGGGTGCTGTAGGAATAAGAAGCACACAGGCATTGTGTGGGAGTTTCTTTCCTTTAGGGAATGGGCAGACTGGTCTGGCTCTGGAGGGGTATTTCTGATCAGCCAGCTCAGGAAAGCTGTTGTGATGCCTGATGTTAATTAGACCTTGCAGAGGAGTTTCCCAGCTGCACTGAGTTGGGAACCAGCATACTAAGGTGTCCCTCTGGCTCTGAGGGATTGCTTGTCTTGCCCAGCATTCCTGTCTGCTGGATTTTTCCCCCTTGTCAGGAGTACAGGTATCTCTCAGGCTCTGGCTGTAGGCACCATGTGGGTGGCAGTGGCTACACCAGCAGTTTTGCAGATATTGAAGCAGTGCTGGCCTGAAGCAGTCTCTGCTGAGCTCTTTGCTCAGGATTAGGCTGGGAATTTTTTTTTTAGTTTAAATATTTGAATCAGTTCTCAAAGTAGTTCTGTGTCACACTGCTGTTGTAGGCACTTGTCACTGCTTGGGTTCAGCTACTGCTGCAACACTCCATGGCCTTCTTTACACATCCTCTTTAACCTGGTCCTTTTCCACATGCCACGAACAGATGAGGCAGCCCCTGGGACGTGGGGGGATTCACACTGCACTTCCCAGAGGCAGATCCAGGACTTGAAGGCTCTTGATTGGGTGATGGCAGCCAAATCTGTGCTTCCATCTGATGCATGGTAGGACAATTGCAGCTCCTCGGCTGCAGCTCTCCTGTTCTTTGGGTTCAGCAGCTGCAGTCTGAAAGATCAGGGGCTGTTAGCTAAGAGCTGGGAACAGATCTTTCCCATAGGCTGAAGTTTTGGGGAGGTGTCTTAGGCTAGCCATTGCCTCATGGTGGGTCAGAGGTGTTGGCTTTTGGTGGTATTCCTCATGCAGAGATTATTTTGTGGCTTCCTGTGTCTCTGCACTTGAGTTTGTAGCTTTTGGCAAGGTAATATTTAGGTTTATGGTGACTTCCTTACAGGTCATATAGGTCCTTCTTTGGCAAAGGAGGAAGGTATCCTGGTGTTTCAGGTACCAAAACCAGAATACTGCCTGTCACTCTTACCAGTGCCACTGAGGCAGGTGAAATGCCAGATGGGGAAAGGCTTTCCTGATTTCTTTTGTTTGTGGCTTGTCCATTCTGATTAATTATCAGTGGTGATTCCCATCTAGTTTTATGTTCATTGTTGCTCTGTATCAAGTCTGAGATGTTTGAGGCAGATGTTGTTTGAGAAACGTGCCTGATCTCGATGACTTGGCTGCACCTCGCTGAAAGGATCTCTTCTCTCAACCCTCTTGTTTCTGGTCCTGCATTGTGAAAACCCGCCTGTTTTCTGCTTTCACTGCATCAAGCCAACAACCTCTTCAGTAAATTACAGATCTGAGATAGATGTTGTACAAGGTATTGCCCAATAGCCTTAAGATTGTGGACCTGAGATCCCAGGTAGAGCCCCAAACCTGCTTTTGTGTGTGTCTGCCCAATCTGCTGGTCCAGCACCTGTGTCACTGTCTGTCTCAAGCAGCTGCTGATCAGTAGCAGAAATATCAGAGGCAAACAGCTTTCCTAATTCATAGTGAACTGTGATCCTCTTTCATGCCAGACGTACATCCAAGTGTCACTTTGATCAGCAAGGAAATGAAGCTTGCCTCGAGCTGTTGTGGGGGGGGAGAGCTCTGCGAGCGTAATGAAAGTCCTCACATGTCCAAAGAGCCACTACAGTAGTAAAGTCTGAGTCAGTCACAGCTCTTGATGCCAAGAGTGTAAAGGCACTGGCAGCCCTCCAGCCCCTGGAGCAGGTGACAACTGCTGAAGTTTCCCTGGGCACTGAGAAATTGTTGTTTCAGCTTCTCGTACTTGAGGTCTCAGTGCAAAGGTTGGCCTTGCTGAGCTCTGCACCCCACAAACAGGGGTGAAGCCGAAGATGCTTGAAGGTACCTCCTGAGTGATGGAATTCCCAGCCCAAAACATGAGTTTTAAACCTTACCTGTGGCAGCGAGTTCAAGTCCCGGTGTATTCTTGTTAGGTATGATGTCAAGGCAGCTCCTTCCTAAACAGCAAAACCAAAGCACTGGAAGTAAGAGGTCATTTAGTGTTTTTTGTGTGTTCCACCCCATTTCTGCTTATTCTGGGCACAGGGCTGGTAACATGTGGCAGTCCAGAGTGATCTGAAGTGGCAGCAGAATTGTTACAAGACTTAAGTTGGGCAGAGAAATTCTGAGCAGCTCTCCAGGCTGTGTGCAGGCTTTGCTTGGAATAGTAACCTATTTTGGAACAAATTCTTTAAGGTAACTGGATTAGAGTAGCTGTTTCTGTGCAAAACATGGAAATGCACTAAGCAGGCCGTGTACCCTGTAGGGCTCCCCAGGACACACAGGCACTGCTGCTACAGCTTTTTTGCTAATACACGAGATCAGTGTGGCTGTTCTTACAGAATAAGCTGCCTCTGCATTATTCCTAGAGCAAGCAGGCCTGGAGTCACTGGGCAAAGCTTTCTTGTAAATAGAAAAACGATGTAAAAATTGCCCGTGCTCAGCTGACAGGGTCAGTATGGTGCTAGAAAGCACGAGCCCGCACCCAGGCCCTGTTAAAACAAAGACGTGCCTGAAGACATGCACAGCTGAACCAAGGCTGCTGCCAAACACAGAATTTTCTAGTGTTTGCCTTGTCATGCTTAACTGCTTGTGAAAGGCCCAGTGGATTCCTGGTGCAGTCAGGCATGGTATTGCTAATGAAGATGGGCTGTGGCAGGGGAAGGGGGGTTCTTAGTGTAAACTTTAAAATACCGTTTCTGTTAATGACTCTCTTTCCTGCCTAGGCCCGGCTGTTTGATGAGCCCCAGCTGGCCAGCCTGTGCCTGGAGAACATAGACAAGAACACCTCAGATGCCATCAATGCAGAGGGGTTTACAGACATCGACCTGGGTAAGCTCTTTTCCACCCCTCCCTTCCTCTCCCTGCTTTCATAACCAGCTTGTCTCCAAAGTTGTTACAGGTTAATGCTTGGCACTTTGTGGCTTGGCTGTTCTGGAGCAATCAGTTGAACAGTCTCTGGCACAAAGTGGCTGGAGACAGGGAATTTGCCAAAGAGTTTGCTGCCTTGCCTGCAGAAATACCCTGGAATCTGCTTACTTTGGTGCAACTTGATTTTCTGGGCATGACACAAAGCCTGTTTCCTGTGTTGATGTTGGCAGGTTTTGGGTGGGTGTAAACTTGCCTTTTTTTGTAGAGTTGGCTTTGTTCCCCAAGTCTTTGTCAGGTTTTGGAGTTGAAAAGGTGTTGTGTTTTTGGAAGCAAGAACTGGCTATTTTAATTACCGTCTGCAGTTTCCAAACTTGCTGGGCACAGTTAATGAACATTAAAATTCAGGCTTTAACCTTGTTCTAATGAGATGGGCTGTGGAGGTAAGGCACGGGTCACCTTCTGGCTTTCATGCTGCTTGTTTCATCCAAATTTGATGTCAAGCAAGTTGCAGTTCATCCTCCTGCACTTGCATTAACATGCCAATTAAATGGGCTCTGTTTGCTGCTCCAGTGAGTTCCTTACTGATGGAATATGCAGATAAATCTTCCTCAGAGGCTGCAGGCAGCACTTTTGGGAGATGCTGTTGGTTCAGCCGCTTCCTCTTCTACCTTGGCTGTGCACGGGGTGCTCCTGGCGAGGTGAAAGGGGCTGATTTGGGATTAGAGCCTGAAGTTGTGCCTGTTGTCCTGCCCTGCAGACACCCTGGTGGCAGTGCTGGAGAGGGACACCCTGGGGATCCGGGAGGTTCGCCTGTTCAATGCCGTGGTGCGCTGGTCGGAGGCCGAGTGTCAGCGGCAGCAGCTCCAGGTGATTCCAGAGAACAAGCGGAAGGTTCTGGGCAAAGCTCTCTCCCTTATCCGCTTCCCACTGATGACTATTGAGGAGTTTGCAGCAGGTAACTCAACAAAGGTGTTTCTGGCAATCCTGGTCTTTGCTTTTCCTCAGCTAAAGAGAGTCAAGTCGTGTGAAAAGAGGATTTTCTATGTATCCTGTAGTAATTTAAATATGAGATTCCCCCACATTCCTCCCATTTTCCCCTATTCTCCCCCTAAAAGGGGCTTACAAGAGGGCTGGAAAGGGACATTTCATAAGGGCCTGGGGTGACAGGTCAAGGGGGAATGGCCTCCTGAAGGAGGGCAGGGTTAGACTGGATGTCAGGAAGAAATTCTGTACTATAAGTGTGTGAAGCCCTGGGACGGGTTGCTCAGAGCAGCTGTGGCTGTCCCATCCATGGACGTGTCCATGGCTTGAAGCAACCTGGGATAGTGGAAGGTGTCCCTGCCCATGGCAGGGGGTGAGTTTTACGGTCCCTTCCAACACTGTTCTGTGATTACAAAATCTGCTGTCTAAATGCCGTTTTCATCCGTGCTCATTCACTCATTTTAAAGCCTGTGGTGCTCCCCTGGGAGGAGCAGGGGGATCACAGCTGTGTTTGCTCTCGCTGTGTTGTGGGGTGGTTATTGCCCCATTCAGCTGAGAGCAAAGATCCAAACTGGGGTTCCCCTGCTCCCCTTTCCAGCCATCCCTAGCATTTAAACTACGCGGAGCTAATGGAGTTGCAAATAATTGCTGTTGATCGTAGCCTGTTCCCAAAGAGAAATGGGGATGTTTCTCCCCATCCTCTGCCTGTGGTGGTATTGTCCCTGTCTTGCCAATGCTGTTCAGAGCAGAGGCCCATATCTGAAAAACTTTGAAAATGTTCTTTGAGCTGAAGGCTTGGTGTTGTTTAGTCTGTGTCTCAAAGCATTTTTCAAGTTTACATTAAGATCTTGATCTACAGAGATGTCTAACTCATTTCACAGCTTGGACTATAGATTGCCTTGTTTTGTTTTCACTGCCTGTTGTCTTTGACTTCATCCTCTGGTGATTCCCCAGGGATTGGAAGCTGGCAGTCAGCTTAAATAGTTTTCATGCTAAAAAGACACAGTGGAGCCATTTTCCAAACTGCAACTTGTTTCAGGCTGCAGTGCTGTGTACACAGAAGCAAACGGGGGCACTGACCCCCTTCCTTTGCAGGTCACTTCTCAGGGCAGCGCTGGCGTCAGCTGGTCAGTCCTTAATGTCCCTGTTCCCACGTGAGGAGGGCTGTTAGTAAGGAGAAAATCTGTGCTTCAGACTTGGTCCCCACTCTCTGTTTGGCCTGTCACAGCTGTGATGTGGCCTTAGGGATGTGGATTTCTTCAGAAGGAGCTCTCTCAGTGAAGTAGAGATCTTTGCATTTTTCTGCAGATCCCATTTCTTTCAGCCTTTCCTTGAGACCTTGTATCCTTCTCTCACTGGAAGGAAAGTGTTAATTTTGGCATGTTTGGGTTGAAGGCTTTGAGCCTTGGGAATGCCAGTGCCCCTCCCCATGTTGTCTGTCACAAACTGCCTGTCCCACTTGGACTTTTGTGCTTTAAGAGAAATTCTTATGTGGTCTCCATCCACTTTAACCTAAAAGATGAACAAAACCCCCAGACCTGAGGGACTGCAATGATCAGCTGTTCCTTAAACAAGGAATTAACTTGGAATTCCTTCAGCTTTGTCCTTCTTCTGAGTTTCTGAGTGACTCTGTTTTCTGTGGTGATCACAGCAGAGGCAGGAGAGGGAAACCTTTCCCCTCCACACCACTCTCTCCCAAAAGCCAAAAAAAAAGAAGAGGAATTTTACAGCAGTGGTTTCACCAGTTTATTGTATAATCTGGTATCAAACGTGGGGTTTTGCATGAAGATGTTTTAACTGGCAAATGTGTCCCTCCCTCCCCTTAGAGCAGGAAATTTGAAACATTGCAGAAGTGAGTTGCAGCAACATGGGATAAGTTCAGACACGATCAGTGAGGCTGATTTTTTGCTGAACAAAGTATCCAAAAGCTCATTTACCTTTGAGGAGTCGACTTCCTTGAATTCTTGAGTCTCTCCCCATTGCATCATTGGACCAGGTTATGTCTAGGTAACATCATGCTGAATTTAACCAGCTGCAAGTAGTTTTGGACCTACAAGTAGCTGGGCATTTGCTCCCCACATTAAAGAGCATTTAACTGCTGTTGTTTCCCCAGTACTCAGTGGTCTTGTTTCTGTTCAAAGCCTTGTGCAAACAGAGCTGTAGAGAAGCTTTTGAGTCCTAGGCTGACAGACTAATTTTTATCCAGTTTCACTTTTGAAAGTATTTGAAGTTGTTTGCAAAGATTGAGTTTAGCATCACTGAGTTCGTTGCCCAGAGCAGCTGTGGCTGCCCCTGGATCCCTGGCAGTGTCCAAGGCCAGGTTGGACGGGGCTTGGGGCAGCCTGGGACAGTGGAAGGTGTCCCTGCCCATGGCAAGGGGTGGCACTGGTGGCTTTGGGGTCCCTTTCCACCCAAACTGCTCTGTGTTTCTGTGATCACTTTGGAAAAAACGTCTTGTTACTGGAGAGAAGATGAGAACATGCTCCAACTCTTGCTAAAATCATTAGCATTTTTCCCAGGGTTCTACAATAAAGGTATTAAAATGCAAAATGCCTGAAGGAAGGAGCTGAACCACCTTTGTCTTGAGTAAAAATACTCTTAAACTTTTTGAGGTGATGGTAACTGGGTGACAGTCCCTCTCCCTCCTCCTCATGGTCTTCCATCATGTCTGAACCACCAGTGTGGTTGTATGGAAATCCCTGTCTCTTGCCAGTGTTATCATTTCCAGAGGGAGTGGGGCATGGATCAGCTGCATGCTTTTGGGTTTTTTCGGTAGCCCAGTGCACTTGGGCTCCACAGAGCCAGGCACTTAATCACAGTTCCCTGTTCCATGAAGGCTCTGCAGCCCATGACTGCCATGTGGATAAAGGGCAGCACCTTTGCCTGGCATTTAATGTCCTGACGCACTCCTGGGATCCCATCTGTGATGGGGGTTTAGCCTGCTCCCAGCTGCAAGTCAGGCTTGTTTCCCCATGAAAATCCCAGAGGGATTCCTTCTGGCTGTGCCAGTTTTGGGGTCCACGAGATCAGAAGGATCCAAAGCTGGTGGAGAGTGTCCAAAGGAGGGACACGGAGCTGGGGAAGGGTCTGAGGAGTGGCTGAGGGCACTTGGCTCCTTCAGCCGGAGCAGAGGACACTGAGGGGAGGCTCCTCGGGGGCTGCAGCTCCTCCCGAGGGGAGGCGGAGGGGCAGGGGCTGAGCTCTGCTCTGGGACAGGGACAGGAGCCCAGGGAAGGGCTGGAGCTGTGTCAGGCCTTGGGATGGATCTCAGGGAAAGGTTCTTGCCCCCGAGGGTGCTGGGCACTGCCCGGGCTCCCCAGGGAATGGTCCCGGCCCCGAGGCTGCCAGAGCTCCAGGAGCGTTTGGACACCGCTGCCAGGGATGCCCAGGGTGGGATTGTTGGGGTGTGGGTCCGGGGACAGGGATTGGACTGATGATCCCTGTGGGTCCCTCCTGGCATGGATATTCCAGTACCCTGTGGTGCCCTAAGGCTGACGCCATCACCACTTTCCTCCCCTCTGCAGGGCCTGCCCAGTCAGGGATCCTGACGGACCGGGAGGTGGTGAGCCTGTTCCTGCACTTCACCGTGAACCCGAAGCCGCGGGTGGAGTTCATCGACCGGCCCCGGTGCTGCCTGCGGGGCAAGGAGTGCAGCATCAGCCGCTTCCAGCAGGTGGAGAGCCGCTGGGGGTACAGTGGGACGAGTGACAGGATCAGGTCAGCTCTCGCGCTCATTCCCACCCCTGGGCTGGTGTTCTGAGCTTTCCACTGCTCTAGCTCTAAACACACGAGATTCTGTGCTAGAGCCCGACTTTCCACGGTGTAAACCCCACAGGGAAGGTGTTTTGCTGGGCAGAAGCACCCCCTGATGCCCTGACCTGCATGTTGCTGCCATTTTGCATCTCTGTTGGCAAAGGTTTCCAGAAAACGTGGCCGCCCAGCACAGGCCCCTGGAAAGGGAGGGAAATAACCCCCCAATGGCTTCCTGCAGCTGTAGGGGCACATAAATAAGGAATCACCAGCTGTCCCCCTGCCATGCTTCGTGGGGGACAGGTAACCAGTGCTCCATCAGGTTGGTTCCCTGCTCTGGGTGTCAGTGTGGCTTGTTGAAGCCCCTTAATCTCTCCTGTTGGAGGGAGGGGTTGGGATAAAGTTCTGCTGACACACAGTTTGTTCAGACCTGAGCTTGTGGAGAACCAGCAGAGCCCAGTCACAGTGACAGGGACTGGCAGGTGTGGCTGGCAAATGGTGCTTTGCAAAGCTTGTGTGGCCAAGGAGTGAGAGCAAGACTCGGGAGGGAATCAGGAAGCCTTGGTGCTTTACTTATCCATGTTTCTCTCGGGTGGAAGGGGGTTCCCAGCGCTGTAGCTCTTCACAGTTCTAAAGATGGTTCTGTTGCACTGGAGCTGTTGGTGGGATCCTCTGGTCTGTTCAACCCCAGCAGTGGGAACTGCTGCCAGCTCCAAACACTTCCTGCTCTCACCTTGAACACTCACAGACCTTTTGGAGCTTGGGTTTGACTTCAGGTTCAGCCCCCGCAGCATCAGGGTCAGTTCTAACACTGAATATTCCATGCTGGCTACAGAGCAGAGGCTTCCTGCCTGCCCCAGGTGTTTGTTCTGGAAACACAACAGGGCTGAAAGAGTTGGTGGACGGATGAAGAAATGCTTTTGGTAGCTTGGCAGGCACTGAGGCTTCTGCTGCCTGAGAAGGTGGAGCTGTAGGGGGGGTAAATATCCTTCCCCTTCTTCCTTGGGCAGCAGGGATTCCTGCACTCAGGAGTGACTGAATCCTTATTTCTGCTCTTGGCAAATTTGGAATGCAGCAAATACCCAGCAGCACATGAACAATTCCCCAGGGCTCAGCAGTGAAATAGCCAGTGACACTTGAGTGGTGTTTGCTGGACAGAGCACCGTGAGGTGGGCACTGTTCCATGCTCCCAGGCTGCCCTGCCCAGGCCTGGCAGGCGTTTGGGGATGCTGATGTTTTGCCACAACTTGGAAACACTTCCTGAGCCTGGACTCTGAAATTTGGTGATGGGATTGTGCAGCTTTGTGTTTCACACAAGCCCACTGGGCCAGTCAGAGGTGTGAGTGTGCAGCTGATGGTTTCTGTGCAGGGTTTCACCTCTTAGTAAGGGCTGTGCTTAAATCTGTATAGGTTTGATTAGATCATAGGTGTAAAATCAACACGAGTGGAGATCTTTGTGTATCAGCTTTGTACTGGAGCAATACAGGAGTGGCAAGTTTGGACCGACTTCCCTGCTCTGTTCCCGCAGGTTCTCAGTAAACAAAAGGATATTTGTAGTTGGGTTTGGATTATACGGATCCATACACGGGCCAACGGATTACCAAGTAAATATACAGGTAATTCTCTCTGCTACCTTAAAAATCCTGGGTAATTTATGGGCTGACAAACACATTTTAGTGAATCTGTAACAAAACCTGAAGTTCAGAGGGACTGTGTGTGTCCCTGGGCGGGGGGGGGCTGGCAGATGTAGCAAGGGCCAGATGGGGCACTGGGGATCAGAAGGATTATTGCTCTTGATTTTATTGCGCATGTCACTGCAGCATCTCCCCAGGTCTGCTCCCAGCTTTGGGGCAGCTGGGAGGCAGTTTGGGAAGAAGCTGTGCTTGATTTCCCACCCCGAGCAGGCTCAGTTGTCTCAAGTCCATTGTGATCTTGTCCAAAGCCCAGGTGGATCCCATGGATCCTGTGTACCTGGTCGGGGTGCACATGTGTCACCCCAGTCTGGGTCACTGGAGAAGGTATTGTAGGAGAGTTACTGCAGTACACAGGGCTGGTGTGATGGGCACAGGCTGTCAGCATTTCTTCCTTGACTGTCAGGGCTTGTCCTGCTGTCCTGAGCTCTTGGGGGAGGAGGAAGCACAGTGTGGGCCTGCAGTGCTCTGCCAGCCCTGGGGGTGAGAAGGGGGTGTCCTGGGCTGTCTGGGACCTGAGCCCACAGCTCTGTGGTGAGCTCAGAGAGGCCCAGAGCAGCTGTGGCTGTCCCATCCTTGGAAGTTCAAGTCCAGGATGGGGCTTGGAGCAACCTGGGATAGTGGGTGGCATCCCTGCCCATGGCAGGCGGTGGGAGATAGATGATCCTTAAGGTCCCTCCCAACCCAAACCTGAGATTCTGTGGTTCTGTGATCATAGTGATCATTGATGAGGGACACAAGTAATGGACAGTGCAGTCATCACGGGGCTGGTCAATCTGGGAGTGCCTGGGGCTCAGCCCAGCTCGGGGACACACACGTGAGCAGGGCTGGCAGTGTCTAACCCTGCAGATGAAAGGCTGACCCTGTGTTGCAGATCATCCACACAGACAGCAACACGGTCCTGGGGCAGAACGACACCGGCTTCAGCTGTGACGGATCATCCAACACCTTCCGGGTCATGTTCAAGGAGCCTGTGGAGATTTTACCCAACGTCAACTACACAGCCTGTGCTACTCTAAAGGTACCACACGGGGTGGGGTGGGGTGGGATGAGGTGCAGGCAGGAGAGGGCACCTGCTGTAGGTCTTCAGTGCAACCTGGGCCTTGCTTTGTGTCCTTTGAGGCCAGTGGTACAATCTCCAAGGTCTCTGCGTGACCTGGTGCTGCCATGGGCTCATTCACCACCAGCATTCAGAGCTGGTTTTTGACTTGTCTCACAGCACTGAACAGGTGTTTCACTGAGGAGGGGATGGGGTGATTCTGTGGTGTGTACAGCTGAGCTGTCAGTTCTGCAGGTGTGTAATCCAGAGCCTGCTGCAGTGGCCTCAAACAGTTCCTATTTAGCTGTTGAGACCTGGTTAAATTAGTATTAAGTTCTGATAGAGATGAGATTGAGCTCAGAATACCTGAGGTGCAAATCCAGGAGGAAAACGGAGGAATTGAGATCTCCAAACCCACCAGGGAACCTGGGCAGCAGCAGGGTCCTGACCTGTTCTTGTCTTCCGTGACCCCTGCAGGGTCCAGATTCCCACTATGGAACCAAAGGACTGCGCAAAGTGATCCATGAATCACCAACAACAGGAGCCAAAACCTGCTTTACGTTCTGTTACGCGGCTGGGAACAACAACGGCACCTCTGTGGAGGATGGACAAATCCCAGAGATCATCTTCTACACATAGTGCCGCTGCCCAGCCCACCCTGGACTCGACTCTTCCCCGTCACCTCCCAAACTAAATCTCTGGCTGAGTTTGACCACACCAATTGGAGCCACACTAGCCAAAGGTCTCAGTGAAATCATTTCAAAGCTCATGTTCTGCCTTGTGCTAGTGCTGCTGCTGCTCTCAGGTGCCAGGCCAGCTGGTGTCCCAGTGCAGGCCAGCTGGTGTCCCAGTACCATTCGTAGGTTGTCTGTGGCTTGTTGTTTTTCACCTCCTGATTAACCCTATCTAACAACGTGCGTTTTTTGGACTGTAATGAATGTAGATGCTTTTCCACCGGTCAGAAGCGAGGCAACGAGTGGCTCTGGTTGTGGTTTCACTTGCCATGAGGAGATGGTCCTGCAGACAGACTCCATCAGGGCTGGGTGGCTTCTGCTCTGCTGCAGCTCAGCAGTCCAGGCCAGACTGCAGGGCTTGGCCAGCCCGTGTCCGGCACCTTCCCTCCCTGCCAGCAGCCTCAGCACACACAGCCCCCTTCAGAAGTCATGGGAAGTGGCCTTTTCCCTGAGGCTTTGCTGTTCCAGCACTACACAGGCTTGGAGACCTCAAACCTGAGCTCCTCCGGAGGGACTGCAGCATTTTCCTGCCCTTCTCACCGATCTGTGACAATCTTCACCTTGGGCAGTTGGTGACAGCGAGGTGACCTCCCTGCAGAGTGGGAAGGGGCAGCAGCCTGACCAGGCAGGCCCTCCTGCATTCTGAGTCCCCGGGGTGCTGCTTCCAAACCCCTGGCATGTTCCAAGCACTGGGTGATGCTCAGCTCACCCCTGAGCAGCCCCAGCTCTGGTTGTTACTGGTCGTTGTCCTCTGCAGAGTGCCAGGGTTTGTTGGTTGAAGCAGAAGGGCACCTCCCTCACCTGTTCCTGGGCATTCCTGCAGTTTCCATGCACGTTCCCATGCATTTCCCTCTGTTCCTGTGCATTGCTGCCCCACCCCTGCTGCCCTGATAGAAGCAGGAAGAGAGGCTGGATGTGCACTCGCCTGTTACCTGTAATGCAGCAGATGGACAAGGATTTACCAAACGGTTCAGGAAAGCGTGGAATATTCTCTGTGCTGCTGTGTGTTTGCACGCTGCCTGTTGGCCAGGCACAGGAGGGAGATCACAACCATCACCTGTTGAGCTGTGGAGCCCTTGAAGACACCCCTTGTACCTGTTCAGGGCCAGCTGCTGTTCCCCGTGGCTGTCACAGAGAGGGTGGCTGGTGCAGGGCTGCCTGACCAGTCCTGCCCTCACTGCCCACGAGTGAAGACCATGAGACTCTTCCTCCCCTCCTCTGCAGAGGAAGCTGGAATTAAGCTCAGCCTGGCAGTGAGACCGGAGCCGCTGGAGTCTGCGGGGGACTGGCTGGGGTGGTGCTGCCTCAGGGCCCCTTCTCTGACCTCCTGCTCCAGCACACGGAGCCATTGCCACTCTCTGGGAGCTGCTGCCTCTGGATTTCACTGCTGGAAGTTAAAACCTGGCCGTCCTTGGCTGGAGCATGGCTTCTCCTCCTCCTCCTGCTGCCCCAGCCGGGATCCTGGGGCTCTGCTGGCTGGAGTCTCCTCCTCAGCCATGCATCAGCAGCCTGGGAATGCCCTGCACCTCCTCACCAGTAGCTGTTAGAAATGCCCAGAGCGTGTTCTGTGCTCCAGGGCAATGGTGTGAGCTGTGTGTTGTCAGCCTGCTTCCAGGTGGGATGGTTCTGATACGGCCAGTACTAAAAAAATAGAAAAAAACCCCACCCCTGGGTCCATGACTTGGTGACTGAACCCGACTCTGTGCAATGCAGACAGTGTTGTGAGATGGATTCACAGCCCAGGCTCTGTGTCCGTCGGGATGTCCACGGCTGTGCCTGCTCCTGTCACCACCCCTCTCCCAAAGGTGCTGGGACCGTCACTGCTGGCACCCAGGGCCCGTGCTGGGGCCTGCACCTTCCCCGGGGGGTCTGATCTGGGTTCTGCACCTCGGGGCATCAGGTACAGGTGGAAATAGTGGAATAATTGGAATTTGAGAGAAGCAGAGCTGTGTGCTTGGCTCTGGGAAGAGCAGGGCTCAGGCTGGCCCTGCCCAGCCACAGCGGGTGCCTCCCGCTGGCTGTTCCCTGGAAGTTCTGTTCTCACTATTATTTTGTTACGCGAATTCTCTTCCCAAATCCCACCTTCCTGCCCTCCCCGCCTGGGGCAGGTCTGGCAGCTTGTCCTATTGGGGAGGGAGAGGAGTCAAACTCTGAACTACACCTGAGCAACTTCTGTTCTTACGGCTTTTCCGCAGTTTGATGCAATTCTGGCTTTTGTAGATAGATGAATGTAATTCCTTGTTGGACATGCCTGTTCCCAGAAGTATGAGCCATTCTGTTGTACCACGTCACCTTCTGAGCAGAGCGGGCCCGGCCCGGCTCCTGTGCTATTTGATGAATGTATCCGATGCTCTCGTCCCGTGTTCACACTCTGCTTTTGGCCAGCTTTGTGATTTGTAAATAGGAAAACAATAAAGACAGCGAGGTTGTCTTTACGAAGTTTCTTTGTGATGGGAGGAGAATGATGGAAGGGTGGATGGGAAATGTGGGCCAAGCTGGCTCCTGGCCCATCTCCCCCAGCCAAAGGCGTGGGGTCCTCAGCTTCCCCATCCATGGGGTGTGGGATGAGCCGGATCCTCAGGAATCCCAAAGCCCAGCAGTCACTGCAGGGGAGTCCAGACCCTCGTGGTATGAGGTGGTAGTTGGAGGGCGGCACAGGGTGGGATGTGTCTGGTCTGGGTGATGCCATTTTATGACTGAATTTCTTGAACCTGAATTGGAGGGTTTTGACAATTAAATGCACTAAAAACTGCCTCAGCCTTTGCAGGGGCCAGCCCAGGTCTAGGGAAAAGGCAGCTCCTCTGCCCTGTGATTCCCAGCACAGAGAGGCTGTGGCGGCTGCTGGAGCTGGGGTGAGGGCTGGGCTCACTCAGCACCGCGGGGCCACCAGGGCCCTGCCCTTTGCCTGGAGGGAGCAGCGGGGCCGTGGTGCCTGGGCAAGGGGCAGCTTCCCAGCGCTCCAAACTGTGCTGGAGCTCATCCTCGGGGCCCTGCAGTGCCAGGAGCAGGGGGAGTCCGGTGCAGCCCGGCCTGTCTGGGGCTCTCACCCTGCCCACACCCAGGCACACGGTGCTGGAGCCTTGGCTGGATCCTGCTAGGCTCAGCACGATGCCCTGGTCTTCCTCCTCCTCGACGCCAAGGGCTCCCCCAGCTCCCGTACCCCGGCTCCGGGCTGTGTCCTCATTCCAACCCCTGCCCCTGCCGGAGCACTGGGCTCCAGCTGGGAATTACCCTCCTGCACCGTCGCCTTTCTCACTCACGGGCTTTACTCATCTGCCGGGAGCCTGGGGAGGGCTGCCCGGAGCCATTGCCTTTGCTGCTGTTCCCCTGACCTGTTCCTCCCAGATTTTCCTCCTGCTACTCCAGGAAAGGCTCCTGGGCAGGGAGTCCCTGCGAGGGGCTGGGGCTGCTCCCACCCACTGCTGAGGGAGCCTCCAGCAAAAAAGGGGTGCTTGGGCAATGTCCTCAACCTTGTGAGCCACACAGTGAAGCACAGAAGAATGTGTTGGGTTTTAAAGATTTTTTTTAATTTTTTTGTTTTTATTTAAAAAAAAAAGCCCCTAAATTCTATGGCTTCCAGGAAGCATCAGAGAAATTGAAATGCCGTTTCTGTACACTTGGTTTTAAAGCAGTAACTAAACTCGCAATGGAACAAACGCTCTCACGTACAATCGCAGTATTTGGACTCCTCGCTGGAAGGACAGAGAGTCCCGGGCTCGGGCCACGTCCCTGGCGGCCGAGGGTGTGCAGACAGAGCCGGGCACTCTGGGCCCACCCTCGTGGCCGCGTTCCCTTCCCCTCCGCGGCTCCTCTTCGGCCTCTGCCGGGGCTGGCCTGAGCCGACGCGCTGATAAGGGGCCACTTCCAGTGAAAATTTTAAGGCGATTTTTAAAATTCGTTTGTTCNCGAAGCAGCCACAGATGGTCCCATCCCTCCCCCGCCCCCCCAGCACAGCCTCAGCCCCTCCTCTTGGGGCAGAACAACAGGGTTTTGGTAAAGATAAGTGTGTGTGTGTCCCCCCCAATGTGTCACGATCAATACACACGACAGCGCACGGGATCAGTCACGTGGGGATCTGCAGTGCCCTGGGGGTGGAGAGGAGCACGGGGGTGTGGGGGCAGTCCGTGTGTCAGTTCCAAAACCTCCAGTTCCCCCCGCCCCAGGAGCGGGCCGAGCCCTGGCGCTGGCGGGAGGATGCCATGGCGGGGGG
>VZRV01005786.1:44497-87738 GCA_013398115.1 Falcunculus frontatus
AAAAAAAAAGCCCCTAAATTCTATGGCTTCCAGGAAGCATCAGAGAAATTGAAATGCCGTTTCTGTACACTTGGTTTTAAAGCAGTAACTAAACTCGCAATGGAACAAACGCTCTCACGTACAATCGCAGTATTTGGACTCCTCGCTGGAAGGACAGAGAGTCCCGGGCTCGGGCCACGTCCCTGGCGGCCGAGGGTGTGCAGACAGAGCCGGGCACTCTGGGCCCACCCTCGTGGCCGCGTTCCCTTCCCCTCCGCGGCTCCTCTTCGGCCTCTGCCGGGGCTGCTCTGAGCCGACGCGCTGATAAGGGGCCACTTCCAGTGAAAATTTTAAGGCGATTTTTAAAATTCGTTTGTTCGCCTCGCCGGGGACACGAGGTCAAACGTTGCACGTCCCCTTCCCGCCGTGGCCAGGGACGCAGCAGCAGCTGGGGCTGCCCCGGCTGCCGCAGCCCGGACAAGCCAAAGCCGGGGTCAATCCCGAATTTAGGATGAAGAGGGGCCCTGGGGAGGGCACGGCCACACGGGAGGCCCCACGCCCCCCCAGCCCCTCCACAATCCGGGGTCTCCANTGCCCTGGGGGTGGAGAGGAGCACGGGGGTGTGGGGGCAGTCCGTGTGTCAGTTCCAAAACCTCCAGTTCCCCCCGCCCCAGGAGCGGGCCGAGCCCTGGCGCTGGCGGGAGGATGCCATGGCGGGGGGATGCCGTGGTGGGGGATCCCACGCTGGCAGAGCCGCTCCACCCCGGCGCCCTTCCCCGCCCGGCCCCCAGCCCCGGCCCCGGCTTCTCGGGAGCAGCCGCGGAGGCTCGGGGGCCTCAGGCTCTAAAACCAAGAGGCCGATCAAGCCCTGCCCACACCTACAGCTGTTGTGGAAACATCCAGCCCCAAGACATGGCAGCACCAGAGACGAAGCTGTTTTGCTTCCCCTCCCTGCTCTGCCACCGCCATTCATGGGTCCCTTTGGTCTCGGCCGTCCCTGTCCCTGTGTCCCCCAGCCCCTGGGAGTCTCCGACCTGCTCTCGGCGGGACCGGACGGCGCCTGTATTGCTCGCAAAAGTGCATCGTAAATGAACTGTAAACGCGTTTCCTCTCCCCGCCCCGCGCGCCCCCGGCTCTCCCCGCCCGAGCGGGACCGGACCCGAGCCCAGCGCTCGTCACCAACGGCCTGACCGAGGGGGACCCGGCGGGGGACGCGGGGCGGGGCCGGAAGGAAGAGCAGAATTCGGTAACACTGAAGATGACGGTCAAAGACTGACGACTCAGCACTCTGCACCGAGACTCACTTTAAATTAACTTAAGAGACAAAGAAGCAACAGAAAAAAAAAGTATTCCTCCTTAGCCCACTGCTCTCGAAATTGTCTTCGTCTTCTTCTGACAGCGACGGGTCAGAGTCTGTAGTTGATCCCCATTTCAGACTGGTTATAAACTCAAAGCAAGTGACGCCGTGGGTTTTTCTCTTTTTCTTTTTTTCTGTTTGACGGACGCAGGAACTTCAGCGAAGTTGGGCTTGGTTCGAGTAAACGGCCACGAGTGGCGGAGGAAAGGACAAGCAGTTTGGGGAGGCCCCGCTCCCCACCTGCGCATGGGGCGCTGGGGGAGCCCGTCCGGCCCGGCCCCCCCCGTCCCCGTCCAGCCCGAGGGGCCGTTGGCTCCGCGGGTCAAGATCCAGCCACGGCCAGAGGGAGAGGAGCCATCGCTCGCCGCTCCGCCCGGCCCCGGCAGCTCACTTGCGACGCTTGGTGGTTTTCCTCTTCCTTCTCTTGAAGAAACAGCAGCACCTGGGGACAGAGGGGACCCGTCAGCGCCTGGGCCACGGCACGGAGGGCGCAGCAGCCGCGGGGTCAGGGAGGACAGAAAGCCCTCGGTGCTCGGTGAGCCCCACGTGGGCAGAGCTGTTCCGGGAAGTGCCCCTGGTACATGGCAGAGGCTGGACTGGAAGCACAACAGCCACCAAAAATGACACCTGTCACAACAAGGGGCACTGACCAGGGGAGTGACACTGACCATGGCACACAAGGCCGGCCACGTGGGCAAAGCCAGGCCCAGGCAGGGGCTGCGGAGAAGGAGCAGTCCCAGATCCGTCCATGCCCCACTGTGTGGGAGCCTTGGGCAGGGCGAGGCGGGAAGGGCTGGGGGTGGTGGTGGCCTTGCAGGGACATCCCTTGCGGGGTGCCAGGGGACAGCTGGGCTGTTGCTCCCTGGAGGGCACTGGACAAGGCATCCCGGGGCAGCTGCTGACCCCTCCTCCAGCCTGGCACTGGCGAGGGGGCAGCGGGGCTGGGGCCTTACTTTGTATCGTCTGTCACCTCCACCTCGGTGGGGGCTGTGATGGGGGCGTTCGAATGTCCTGCCGTCGGGTCGTCTGTGTTCAGCTCTCCATTGGTGGAGCTCATCACCTGGGGAGAGACGAGTGTCAGTGGGGGCAGCCTGGGGGTCTGCAGCCCTTCCCCTCCCCTCCCCATGGGGCACAGGAGACCACCCAGCTCAGCCTGGGAGCACGAAGGTGCCCTTGGTGGCAGGATGGTGCCCTCGCCCACACCACAGTGTTTGGCCTCGGGGCTGAGCTCTCCCCAAGAGCCCCATCGCACAGAGAGCTCTGAGCCCCTATGCCAATGCCCCTAGAAGGATCCCAGCTCCTGGGAGCCCCTGGACCAGGAGAGGGGCTTGCTGGCAGCCAGCTCCAGCGTGGGCAGGAGACAGAGCCTGGGAAAGCTGACAGCTCCAAGGAGCCCTTCCCACAGCTGAGCATCTGGACACGACTTCTGCTTCCTGGCACCAAGACTCAGCCCAGTGTCCACCCTGCAGGCTCAGGCGTCCCTGAGCTCCTGCCCGCTCACCAGGGCAGCAGGGTCAGCCACAGGGCCGGGGCCAGGAGGACGTCCAAGCCACCAAGGCAACAGGGAGGTGCCTGAACTGCCATCCTGTGCCCGCTGCCCACAGGCAAAGCCAGGAGCTCCCTGGGGATGCACAAGGCCAAACACTCTCCAAGCTGCTCGGCCCCGGCGAGGAGCCTTGGCCTTTCCCAGCCCCATGGAGGAGCTGCCACCCGACAGCCAGTGCCCAGCCAGCGGGGCCTCGTCAGGCTACAGCCCCTGACACCAGCACAGAGACCCCTGTGCATCACCCCCGCAGTGCCGGGCGCAGGCGGAGCACGGCAGGAGGGTTTGCGGAGTGGGAGCAGGGAGAAGGAAGGGAATGTGGGACAGGAGGAGCGAGGCAGAGCACGAGCTGGTCCCTCGGAGTGCCCAGCCCCACGGCCTGCCTGGCACCACGGAGTGCCCGGCCCGTGAGGGCAGCAGCGGGAGCTGTGCCGGAGCCTGGGGCTGAGCACCAGCAGAGTCACTGCGGAGCAGCAGGAACGAGCAAGAGCGGCGGGGATGAAGCAGAGACGGAGGAAGCAGCGCAGGCCCAGCCAGGGGGACCCGGCATGGATGTCCCACCATCCATGTGGAAGGGACCCCCAGGCCAAGGTAGGGCTGAGCGGCAGCGGGCAGGAGGCGGCGAGGACTGGGCTGACGGCGCGAGCACAGGACCGAGGCAGGACTGAGGCGGGGGGACACGGCCAAGGAGAGCCCGGGAAGGGAGGAGAAGCGGGGCTCGGAGCCAGGGCTCCAGTCAAGGAGGCGCAGGGAAGTCCCTGCTCAGACGAGCGGCACCGGGGACAGAGCGATGCCCACCCAGCTGCCGTGCTGCAGTGTGGCATCCATCCATCCATCCATCCATCCATCCATCCATCCATCCATCCATCCATCCATCCATCCATCTCCAACTGCCCTCTAATTCCCCGTGGCAGCACCAAGGGAGCCCAGCAGCCCCCGGGAAGCAGCACCAGCCTCGTCTGCGAGCCGTGAGTGTCCCGTCGCACCACAGGGACAGGCAGCACATGCTGCAGCCGGGGCAGGACCCCGGGATGTGTGGCCCCGGGGCGGGGGAGCGGGGCTGATCCCGGCTCCGCGGGCGGCCACGAGGCCCAGGGTGGCTCCGCTCCCTCCCGCGCCCGCCCCTGCCCCAGGCGCGTGGTTTCGTGTACCTGCACGGACCCCCCGAGCCTGCCGGCTGCCAGGTGAGCTCCCAAAGGCTCCTCGGCAGGCTGCCCACCGGCCTGAGGATCCCACAACTCCGTCCCCTCGGGCGGCTGCTCGCGACAGGCAGGAGGAACAGAACGAAAAGAAACAAAAGAAAAGAGGGAGAATGGGGAAGAGAACGGAGAAGTGGAGGGAAGGGGCGGGAAAAGTGGCAAAGGGAGTCGAGAAAATAAGACATGCAAAAGCAAAAACATGACCGGAGCAGCTCGAGTTGGTGATTGCGGAGGGCACCCGTGCAGCACCGTCCCGGCGGCTCCCAGAGCGGTCCCTGCGGTGACAACGGGGGTCTGTGTCCCCCTGCCACCTACACACACACCCCCCCCACGGCCAGCCCCCAGCAGGGCCACCCCACGGAGCAGGGCCAGCCCCGAGCAGGGCCGTGTTTGGGAGCGAGCTGGGGCAGCAGAGCCAGAGCCGCAGCCGGGCCCAGGTGACGCCGTGTCCCCGGGACGATGCAGCGCTTGGCACGAGCTGTGCTGCTCCCCCAGGGCTCGGCTGCCCCACAACCAAACCCTCCCCCGGTGAGCACGGCACGGCCCCACAGCTGCAGGGACACCTGGTGTCCCCAGGCTGGACACCGCTCCCACACTCTGAGAGCTCTGTGCTTTGCTTTTCCCCCTGCTCTGGGGAAGGGATGTCCAACATTTCCCTGGTGCTGGAGGCAGAGCGCAGACCTTGCTGGGAGCCAGTTCCCAGAAATGAGCCACGGGTGATTTGAAGATGTTTCCCTCTCCCTAAGGAAGCGCTGCCAGTGAAAGCCAGGGCTGTGCCAGGCTCCCTTTGCTGGGCAAGCAACCTGGGGAGGACAGGGCGCTGCACCCCCAGCTCCAGCCCCTTTGCAGGTGCTCTGCCCCCAGAGAAGTTTGGGAGGATGAGGGTTTGTACAGGACTGCTGGGAAACACATGAGGTTTGCTCTCGGTGGCAGCAGTGCCAGAGACACGCGTCCTGCACCAGGGCACGACAGGCCACAGCACTGGAGCAGTTCTGAGCAGCCTGACCCTTTCCCACACAGCCCTGCCCAGGCTCCCCGTGCCCTGCCTGTTCCCAGAGCAAAGGCAGCCCCAGCGTGGGGCAAAATGCTGCCAAGCTGCCCCACTAACCCTGCCCTCCCTTGTCCCGTGTCACTGTCCCATCGATGGAAGGGCACCACAAGCAGAGCAGCGAGTCACTCATGGGGACATCCTCCTTAGCAGAGGTGGCTCAGCCTGTACCAAGCCATCCCCCACACCCCAGGCTGGACCCTGCCCCTCACCAGCTCATGTCCAGGCCTGGCACCCCCCAGTCATGCTACAGCCCCCACAGTGCTTCCTCCCTCTTCTGCCAGGCCACAGGGGCACTGCCCTGGGCCCTCAGCGAGCCACAGACCCAGAGCTGTGGGAGGGAACTCTTCCCACAGACAGCACTGAGGGAAAATGATGCTCCAGTCCCTGCCACCATCCCCGCTGGGCTCCACATCCCTGGAGCTGCAGCCCGAGCTGCCCATGCCCACGGTCCCGTGCCCCGGCTGGACCATGCCGTTGCTCACCTGGTGTTTGGTGTGTGGCTGTGCTTTGTCTCTGTTCGGGGGCTGCACCTGCACCTCACTGTGCATCGTGCCAATGGGGGTGGGCTGGGGGCACAAGGACAATGTCAGTGCAGCACAGAGCCCTCCCAACATCCCACAGCGGGACTCAACCTCTGGCCAAACATGCAAAACCCCCAGAACCGGGGCCTGATCCCAGCCCCTACCCCCACCCCAGCAGTGCCACGCTTGGTATCTGGCTGCAGCGAGCCCATGGAATGTGCCCATGGCAGAAAGTGACATGCCAGCTTGGCTGCTGGGGTTCCCTTGGCTCCAGGAGCCTCAAATTCCCATGTCACAGCCCTGGAGCTGGTGACTGGTGAGGAGGGCGGAGCTGATCCTCCGGACAGTGTGTGGCAGGGATGGCTGAGAGCCACATCCTCCCTGGCTGCTGTCACCGGCCCCGCTGTCCCTGCTCCCTGGGGTCCCTCAGCACTCACCAGAGGTTTCCCTGCCCAGTCGTATTCGTAGTCGAACACGTAACCGTTCCTCTCGAACAAGTCCGTGAAGAGCTTCCTCAGGTAGTCGTAGTCGGGCTTCTCGAAGAAATCCAGCCGCCGCACGTAGCGCAGGTACGTGGCCATCTCCTCTGTGGGGACACGGGATCTCAGGGGGACAGGGGACGGGGGGCTCAGGGCTGGGGGCTGGGCTGGGCAGTGCTCTCACCTGGGAAGTTCTCACAGAGCACCTCCACCGGGGTGGCTCTTTTGGTGTCACCAATCTTCTGGTACCTCTCCTTTAGTGTGTCAGCCTGGTGGGGACAAGGAGGGTCAGCACAGGGGAAGGCACTGGGTGCTGTCACAAACGTGTATGATTTCTTGGACCCCCTTTCTCAGCTACCTCCTTCCCAGGGAACTTCCTCCCTAGGGCACGTCTGGAGGGCAAACCCCAGGGTTTCCAGGACAGCCACTGTGAGAGCAGCTGGGACTCTCAAACAGTGGGGGGACACAGGGAGACCTGCAGCTGCTCAGCACAGCAAGGGCCTGGCACGGAGCTCAGAGCTGGTGGGGTGCCAACCCTCCAACACCCCAGGGGCCAAACCTTCCCCCTCCCCATGCCAGGGCAGAGCCAGACCCACAGGCAACTGTGCCCAGGGGCAGCAGGAGCTGGCAGTTACCTTGAGTCCTTGCCAAGGAAGGCTCCCACGGAGGAAGTACATAAACATGTGCCCTAACGCTTCCAGGTCGTCCCTGCGGCTTTGTTCTGCACGGAGAAAAAGAGACGTGGGTCAGTTCCCACGACAGCCACTGGCCCTGTCCCCCCCCAGGTCCTGCAGCACCCCACGTGTCCCTGAAGAGCAGGAGAGGCAGCTTGTCCCCAGCCCCACCTCTGGCACCCCTGCCCTGCAGTCCCTCCCCTGAGCTGGGGGGCAGGGCTGGCTGCCTGTGCCCACACACCTTTCCCCAGGTGGGTGTTGATGCTCATGTAACGCGCTGTCCCTGTCAGGCTCTTGTGCTCTCGGTAGGGGATGTGTTTTTTGGTCTCGGGGTCAATATACTCTTTGGCCAGGCCAAAATCGATGATGTGGATGGTGTGCTGCCGCTTGCTGCCCGGCCGCCCCACCAGGAAGTTCTCTGGCTTGACATCTCTGTAGATCAGGCTTTTGGTGTGGACGTACTCCATCCGTGTGATCTGGGGCAGAAGGAGATGTCAGTGCCAGGGCAGAGACCCACCCTGTGTCCTGCACGCTCCTGCCCGGGGCCCTGCTCTGGCCACCTCGCCCCTGCTCCCCTCAGCCTGGTCCCAGCCCCAGGGACGGGCACATCGGCTCCTCCCCACCATGGGAGACAACCCCAGGCCAGCTGCACCTTAGGCACGCAGTGAGGTGCTCTGGGCACACAGTGAGAGGCTCTGGGCACACAGTGAGATGCTCTGGGCACACAGTGAGATGCTCTGGGCACACAGTGAGGTGCTCTGGGCACACAGTGAGAGGCTTTGGGCACACACTGAGATGCTCTGGGCACACAGTGAGAGGCTCTGGGCACACAGTGAGAGGCTTTGGGCACACAGATGCTTGTCTGGGCTCAGAGAGGGGCTGTGAGGGGGTGGAGAACCCTCCCTCAGCAGAGGGGGTGAGGTATGGGCGAGCCGGGCTGGATGTGCCAGCATCCTTCCCCCATTCCCTGTGGGATGCCCGTGCTGCCTGAGCATGGTGCCCACATCCCCTGCTGCCCAGGGCAGCCACAGGGCCAGGTGAGCTGTGCAGGGCTGCAGGGGAGGCAGAGGTGCTGCACTCACCAGCTGGATCGCGATCATCAGGACGGTCTTGAGCGTGAAGGTCCGATCACACAGATCAAAGAGATCTTCCAGGCTGGGTCCAAGCAGCTCCAACACCATGGCGTTGTACTTCCCACAGGGGCCAAAGTAGTAAACCTGAGGAATTCCTTCTGCAAGAGATGGAGCAGGGGCTGTGCAGGGCTGCAGCAGGGCCACCCTGTCACAGCCATGACAGGACAGAATCAGGGGCTGCAGAGGGAGGGATGTCCCCGCACTGCCCTCCCTGCACAGCCAGCCTGGCTCTGCTCTCGGCAGCAGGGGGAAGGAGGCAGCTCCATCTGCATCCCTGACTCTGCCGCGGGGGCGGTGGGGGGAAAGAACTAAATCAAAAGAGATCAAAGATGAGACAAGGCTTCTGTGTAAAACCAGCCTCTCCTTGTGGAGCAGATGGGCAGGAGCTCAAGCTGGGAGTGACGTTGCAGAGTCACATTTAGGGAAAGCCTCTCCCAGCAGTGCCCTGGCAGGCAGCTCCCCCGGGCAGCTCAGCCCGGCCCCATACCTGCATTGCCGAGCTGTTTGTAGAACCGATACTCCAGGTGCAGCTGGGGGGCCCGGGATTTTATGGGTTCCTTGGAGGAGAGAAAGGAGAACAGTTAAGTAGGAAGCAGGATGTTCAGGGGGTCTGGGTGTCAGACACCTCCTTCACATGCTGGCAGCAGCTGGACTGAGAGCATCTGGGGTTGGAAGCAATTGGTATAAAATGGAGATGACGCCTCAGGGGATGATGAGAGAAAATCAGCCCATATGGGAGCCAGAACATCCCATCTGGAGAGGGGAAAACATTAATGGGAGCAGGTACCAGTGGGACCACCCTCTCTGCTGCTGGCACTGGCTGAGCACAGCACAGGCCATGGTGAGGGCTGCGAGAAGAGAAGACTCAGCTCCTCCCTGCCCAGACCCGTATCACCCCACCTGCAGTGACGTGTGTTCCCAGCCTGCCCTCAATTCCGAGCATCCACCCATCCATCACATCCCAACCCGCTCCACCTGCCCCAACACCTGGGGAGGGGGAGAAACCTCCTTCCCAATGGCTGGAACATCCCCCACCCCGACCGTGGAGGAACTCCCTGGTTTGACAGCTACTCACCAATTTGATAGCTACGTATTCGTTTGTGTAGAGATTCTTTCCTGCAGGGAGACACAAAAAGGCAATGAAAAGCAGCCCCTGCATCACCCCCACTGCACACCCGCCGCTGTCCCTGAGGGCTCCTGGGCTCAGAAACATCCTGAACAGGTTCTGCAGCCCCTACAGCACCTGAAGGGGCCTCAAGGCACGAGCGGGAGCAGAAGCCACTGTGGGGAGTTGCGACATGCCTGTTAATTATCCCCAGGTGGGGTACGTGGATTCCTCTGGGATGGGCAGGCTCCTGGGGGCTGGAGGGAGGGGGCAGCAGCAGGGATGTGACCGGACAAGGCAGGGACAAGGCTGGGACTTGGTGCTTCTCCCAGACACAGCCCTACAGGGAGAGGGGGCTACGGAGGGATGGTCGGCGTCAGGGGACACCGAGTTAGGGCCAGTGAGACCCTGCAAGAGGTGGCAGGGAGGAAGGACCCCCGGGAGCACTGGGGCTGCTGGCAGTGGTCTGAGGGCACCACAGGCAGGTGGAAATCTCTCTCCCATGGCTGGGGTCACTCCTGGGAATGGCACACCCTTGTGAATCAGCCTCATCCCTGGGGATGCTCCTGCCCACCCAAGGGCACAGGGGAAGCCAGGAGCAGACCCATGGCACGGCCCAGACTGTACGAGGAGCTGAAGGCTGCAGGGAGTGCCCAGGGGAGCTGAAGGAGCAGCCGTGGCACCCAGCACCCTGTACATGACCCCCAGGAGGGCTCCACACCTGCACGGGACTCTTCACACCTGCAACCACAGGAAGGTTGAGCTCAGAGTGCCTCCACATCCCCCAAAAACAGGGAGCCAAGGAGAAGGGGACACATCTGGGAAGCACCAGCACAACCTCTGCCCAGGCCCATAAAGGCAAAGATAAAAGATTTGCAGGAACAGTTCCGAGTGTTCCCTGTGCCAGAGCCCACAGGAGCCTGGGCAGGGGGGAGTTAAGGACAGCAGGGTCCCTCCAGAGCCAACAGACTCCAGATCCCAGCGATCCCTCTGCCTGGCATGCACGTATCTGATGGAGCTGCATCTGTCTCCTCGGATTTTCTCCAAGCAATTTGCTGAGGGAACAAGCTCCTCCTGGCGTAAGATTTCATCTGCTCCGAATGCTGCTCTCCACCTGAAGCAGCAATAAATCCTTGCCGGGTGACATCAGAGCCAGCTGCTGAGCGCCACAGTCGGTGGCAGGATTACGGGAAGATGGATGAATGGGAGATGTTAACGGAGTGGCTCCTCCCAGGGATGGGCTCTGCAGCCAAGGAGGGGCTCAATCCCGCTGCCTCCCTGACCCTCTCCCATCCCAGGGGACCTCTGCCAAGCCACTTTGTCTCCTGCCTCTGCATAAAGCAAATCCCTTCACAGCGATTAGGGAGGAGGGGATTTGGGAGGGAGAGAGGGAGGAACGTCTGGCAAACACAGCGTGCACCAGATCCAGGGGGTTTGTCCCATCACGGACTGACATTTCCCGGGGAGCAGGTGGGACACCCCCAGGCCTGTGCATGGCTCCACAGGGCTGTACAGTTCGGTCCAAAACAATTACTGTTGCCTTCAGGGCAGCAACATGCAACCAGAAAACTCACAGCTGGATTTTCCCTGAGGTCAGGCAGGCTCTGAAGGGGGGAAAAAAATAACATGGCAGGAAAACTGCCAGAGGGACACGGCAAAAGGGACTCAGCACAGCAGGGAGGGAGCAGGGACAGAGGCAGGAGCATCCCCAGCAGGGCTGGGAGGGAGAAGGGATGGAGGCAGGAGAATCCCCAGCAGTGGCATCTGTCCTGTCCCCACCACACAGGACCCCTGTGGCTCACTGGCACAGAAAGCCACCAGCAACAAGGCTCTGGAGCTGGCAGCATTCTCCCAGCACAAAAATGAGTCTGAATCATTTGGTACTCCCCTGGTTCAGCCCTTCCTTAGGGGGCTTGGACACAGCTGACGGACAAGATGGGGAGCAGAGAGTACGGACTGGTCAAATCACCACCCTCTGCTTCCCCTTTCCGAATTAAAAAAGGTGCAAAGAGCAGAACTGGCCTGTCATGAGATTAATAAACCAACAGAAAAGAAAAAGCAAAAGAGCAAGGAGGGAGGATTCCTTCCACGTGGGGGAACTCCTGGCTCCAGCTCCTGAAGCCACCCGCTCTGCCCAGTGCTCACAAGGGGGCAACTTTGACACCCAAAATGTGCCAGAGCCCAGGGAGTGCCTGGGAGGCCTAGAGCAGGCAGGACTTGCAGCACAAAAGGTGCTTTTGAAAGGAAATAAAAGGGAAAAGCGGTGAGATGGGCGGCAGAAAGCAAATATTTGCGTTGCAGGGGCCTTTGCCCGGCTCGGCGCCGGAGGTGTCTCCGAATCCAGCTGCCAGCACCTGCAGGATGTGTGGGATCAGAGCAGGGCCAAAGCCAGGAGCAGGCAGCCAGGCCTGGGGCCGGGGCGTGCTACAGCCGGAGGTGGCTTTCTCTGCTGTCCCCTCCCCAGGGATTTGGGAGCAGAGCCCAGCACCTGCTCCTGCACGTCAGGGCAGCCCAGGAGGAGCTGGGCTCTGCGCTGGGCCCCCAGCTGGGTCCCCATCCAAGCAGCTTAGAATCGTGGAATCACAAGAGTCATTAGGGTGGGAAAAGACCTTTAAGATCACCACTCCAATCATCAACCAGCAGCACCACCATGTTCACATTAACCCATGTCCTCAGGTGCCACATTCAGGGTGGTGACTCCACCTCTGCCCTGGGCAGCCCCTTCCAATGCTTCACAACCATTTCTGTGAAGAAGTTTTCCCAATATCCAGCATAAAGCTCCCCTGGCCCAGCTCAAGGCCGCTCCCTCTCCTCCTGTCCCTGTTCCCTGGGAGCAGAGCCCGACCCCCCCCGGCTGCCCCCTCCTGTCAGGGAGTTGTGCAGAGCCACAAGGTCCCCCCTGAGCCTCCTTTTCTCCAGGCTGAGCCCCTTTCCCAGCTCCCTCAGCTGCTCCTGGTGCTCCAGCCCCTTCCCCAGCTCCGTTCCCATCTCTGGGCATGCTCCAGCCCCTCAGTGTCCTCACTGTGAGGGGAAAAGCGAGCGCTGAGGCTGCCCCTTGTCCGTGGCACAGCACCAGAGTGCCCACACCGGGACCCTCTGTGCAGCAGCAGCAGCAGCAGCACAGAGCTGTGCCCAGGCACCGGGATGGGAATTTGGCTTCCCAGTCCCTGGCAACGCAGTGGAGGAACCTGGGATGAGGCAGCTCCAGGCAAAGGCAGCCGGGCCCAGCCCTGCCAGCACTGCAGCTCCAGTGACACCAGCTGCACCAGGCCAAGCAACAGCAGCTCTGTGGAGTGCTGGGGTTTAACACCATCAGAAGAAAAATATTATTTTAGAGTTTGATCTTCTAGAGGAGGCTGTGAACAACCAGGAGGAAAAACAAGTCTGAGCCTTCAGCAAGGGAGGCAGGAGCGGCAGGGATTGTGTGGGTGCCTCTCTCCCAAAGCCTTTAAAGACACCCGGGTGCCACCTCTGGCACGTGATGGGTCTGTGGCTCCAAACTCTGGGAGGTGGCCGAGCCCTTGGCCACACTGCAGGTGCTCGGAGGGAGGTCTCCAAAAAGCCCAAGATAAGGAGGGTGTCACGAGCAGTGCGCTAACCCCAGACACATTTTCAGAAGGCACTTTTTGTGGCCCCCAAGTAACTCCCTGTGAGTTCCTGGGAGGCAGCAGGACAGGCCCGAGAGCCACAGCTCAGGAGAGCTTGGGAATGTCCCCAGCACCTGCACATGACCCTTCAGCTGGGGCATGGCCCTGGCCCAGCTGTAGGAGTGACCTGCTCCTGCTCATACACTGCACACAGACCCACTCTCTGTGTTCTTCCCTCCAAAATCCTGTGTTTACCTTAAAAGATAATTAATTTCCAGCTTTTCATTTTGAAAGAAAACGGCTGCTGTGGCTCCAAGCTGCCAGCAGCAATGCATGCAGCAGGCTGGGGGAGAGGGGTGGGCACTGAAAAGCTGCAAAAAGCACATCTGCAGAAGTTTATTGCTGGAAGAACAGAAGCAGTGGCCACTGCCAGGTCCCTCATCCTTCCCTGCACCTTGCTCTAGGCTGAGGCTGCCCTGGGGCAGCTCCATGGCACAGCCTAGCAGGAGCAGCAGCCCTGGGCCAGGCTCAGGAAGGGGCCCTCAGGAGTGTGCCAGGACTAAGGGCAATTCCTGGCTCTAAGGCAGCCCTGCAGCAGAGAAGGACCCACACAGCACTCAGCTGCTTTGGACTCAGTTTTGACCTTTCTGCTTAATGTCTGTGTTTTCCTCTTCTCCCCCTACCCCAGCCCATCCCAAACACTCCTGAGCAGCTGCTAAGGGGAACTTGCTCCAACAAACCCTCTCTCTGAGTGTGCTGGCCCCGCTCCCGGGGCGCAGGGAGCTGGCAGGGAGCTGGCAGGGCTGCAGCTTGGCCGTGCCCAGGGCCAGGGCCCACGAGCCACCAGCCACACTCCAGTCACCCACCGCCACCAGCGTCCTGCTGCCTTGTGTTTCAGAGGGCAGTGTCCCACCCTGGCATAGAGTGGGGCTGGCTGTGGGCAACACATGGGCAAGGGGAGCTCAGAGGGCTGCGGGCACTACCCAGGGATGCTGTTGGAAAGGCCCAGGAGGAGCTGGACTGGCGCTGGACCACAGCTGGAGGCTGGCAGGGGGAGGGATGAGCACTCACAAGCCCAGGGTGAAGCTCCAGGACATAAGAAGGTAACAGGACCCAGCACCTGCACAACATAAACCTGCCCCTCTGTGCCAGAGGGCTGGGACAGCCACCCTGCTTCAGCTCCCAGCACAGCTCTCCAGTCACGCTGGTCCAGTGCGGAACTGGCTGGCAGCGCTGCCAGACTGGGACTGGCACCACGTCCCTGCATTGCCCAGGATGCCAAGGACAGCAGAGACAAGGAGAAGCAGGATCCAAATGCACAGCCCTGGCAGCCACAACTCCTGCCCACGTCATTCCCCTTCTGGCTTCCCACAAATGCCTTATGCCAATTGTTTCTTTATATTTCATCTTTAAACAGATCCCTCTTGATTTTAGACACCTCTTATATGGGTGGACACTCATCTCTACCTGGGGCAGCTGAGCTGAGACACCCTAAGGACAGATCATCAAGTGCCTCTTGGTGTGAAAAGAAACAGGGCAAGGTGGTACCTTTTTGAGGAAGACAATGTCCCCTTCCTCCATGCCCACCACTGGGAGCTGGAGGAGTCACCTCCAGTTATGTTTTTGCAAGATCTCCTGGCCTCTGTTATGAAAGGAAAAAGGCCAAAGAAGATTTTAAACACTGAACTACAGTTTGGCCTCTAAAGCCTTGAGGAGTGAATTCTCTATTCCCAGGGGAAAGCTGAGTGTCCAGCAAGAGCCGGGGAGCGTCCCTGCTCATGCCACCACTTCACAGCAGGAACCCTCTGGTCCCTTGCCACTCATCTGCAGTTGGAGGAATCCCTAAATCCTGAAAGCATTCCTGAGCCCTGATGTAGTTTGAAGGCACACCTAAGGAAGAGAGATGTGATTTTAGGAGAGAAGCCACATAGCTGTGGCTTCCACTGCCACGATGAGATCTCATGCTCAGGCCTGTACCATGTTATGGCCAGGCACTGCAGGGTGTGACAGCAAAAAAGCCACGTGAAGGGACTGGAAGCTTCTCTTGCTGGTGGCAAGGACAAACTCTCACTGTGAGCATCGACCACTGCGGAGCCCCGGAGCGAGAGCTCACTGCTCGTCCCTCCAGCCACGAGCAAACCGAGCCCAACTGCTCCCAGGTCCCTGCAGCAGCCTGACTGTCAGTTTGACAGACATTCCTCAGATCCATGTGAGACTCGTGTCCCCTCAGTGCTGCCCCTGGAAAATGAGGGGGAGGCCAAGGCAGGGGCGTCACACTGACCCTCAGAGCTGAGCATGGCAAAGCAACATAGCTCCAGCCTCCTGCCTAGACCAGGATCCTGGGATCCAGCTTGCCCAGAAACACGGATCCACTGCGGGATGCTCACTGGCAAGCAGGGAAAAGGAGGTGCAAGGACACAGGTGGACCCTGCACAGCTCAGGGCTCTCTGTGCACTGGCCATGCAGGGAGGCACTGGCAGCACGAGCGTCCAGACTCACCCAGGGAACTGAAAGGAGCAGCTGGTGCGGCAAAATCTGCCCGTACCTCTCCTTCCACAAGCCCTGGGTCTGGAGGAAGGCTCAGAGCTCTTCATGACACCGGGAGAGACAGACCTTCAGCTGCTGAACTTGGGAACTGCTCGGCTGGATTTTAACCAGAGCATTTCCCCAGCTCTGCAATTACACCGCAATCCCGCCGGGAAGTGCAGGGACGGGGCGGTCGAGCCTGGCACCAGCCGGTCTGTCACGCTGGGAAGAGCTGACATTAACTCCCCACACAGGAGGTGGGGAACTGACCCCACCCGAGCCGGGGCTGCCGCGGCTCCTCCCCGGGCCCACGGTCAGGGCAGGTTTAGCTCAGAGCTTGGTTTGAGAAGGCGCTGCTTAAAATATCATGGAGCAACAAGGCCTGTGGCTGTCACAGGCTCTGGGGACTGCCTCTCTTCCCTCTTCCCAGAGCACAAGCCCTTTCCCAAAGCACTCACAGCCAAGGACAGAGCTACAGCTGGCAGGGACCCCACCCACACGTCCAGTGCGCATTCCTGGAGACAGCCAGACTGCACTGCTGGCACAGAGGTGCCTGGCACTGCCAGACCACTCCCTGATGCCTGATGCCAAGCAAAGGGTTAACTGAAAGTCTCCAGGGACATTCCCAGTCCTGGGAGAGGAGCAACCTCCCCACCCTCCACACAGGAGTTTGCTTGAGGAGTTTCCTGATAAACTTGGTTCAAAATGGAAAGTGATCATGGAAGGTGCTTGGGTTTTATTCCTCCCTTTCTCTGCCCTGCATAGAATTTCAGGAAAGTCTCTCAAACAACCAGTTTCAACAACTGAAGAATTTACCCAGGATAAAATACGGATTCTTCTCCCCAGATGTTTGTCCCAGCAGAGTGAACATCCCTCAGGCCCCCATGCTCCATCCCCTGTCCCGAGGCACAGCAGAAGGGCAGCACCCGGGGCACAAGTGGGGTGAGATTTGGTGAGCACACAGTGGCATCTCCTGAATCATTCCTCACTCAGTGTTCCTGGATTTGGGGGACACCCAGATCTCCACAGCCACTACCACTTACAACAGACAGAGCTGAACCTGTAGCGTTCTCCCTGACAGACCCAGAGAGCAACAGGCACGGGGAGGAGATGGGAAACACCTCTGCAATCAGTCCTTTGGGCCGGGATGGGCCTTGGGAGGTCAAGCACAGCGTGAAAGGATTAAGGAAGTGGAACCTCTGTGACAGAACAAGGGCTACCTGCGAGGGGCAACGCTTCCACTCTGTGGCCGGTCAGCACCCCGGTGCCCATGGCCACAGCCTGTGCCAGCTCCTCCCACTGCAGGAGGAGGATGCCAGGGCAGTCCCAGCACGAGTGGGTACAGCGAGGACAAAGATGACCCTTCTCACCTAGACGGAGCTCCCCGAAATTGCCGCATCCAATCTTCTTGCCGACACGGAAGTTGGGACCCACCATTAAGACTCCCGAGTTGGTTCCAGCACCCCGGCCTCCATGACCACTCCTTCCTCCACCTGTCTTGGACATCCTTTTACCTTCCTCCAGCTCCCCTTTCCCTCCTCTCTTATCAAAATCCATAAGTTTGTGATACCCCGGCCTCTCCACGGTTACGCTGCTGCCATACAAATCCCAGAGCTGCCGAAAATGGAAGGGTGAGGAGGAAAGAAGCAGGGTTCCTCTTGGTTAATACACCATCCCGGTCAGCGGTGGGAGGGCGGGGTCTGGAGAAGGAGGGGTAAGAGGCCGTCCTCGGGTGCTGGGCTACTGAAATGTTAGTGCTCCCCAAGGTCCCACCGGGACTGTCATCATCGCCGGTCACAGGGAGTTCTTTGGTGGAGAGAACATCCTGCAGACAGGGTCCTCCCAGTGCAGCTCCTCGGTCTCCCAGCTGTGGAAAAGGAGAGGGAGAAAATCAGTATGAGGAAGCAGAAGACAGCAGAGGGTTGTGGGCTCCGGGCTCCTGCCCCCAGCTCCGCAGAGCCCCTGCAGCACCTTCCCTGCAGACAGATAATTCCTACAATGACAGTGCCGCAGTTGAGGGGTGGGAGAAACTGGGATAAACGTGAGGATCATCCCAGAGTGATCCATGCCTGAGATGTTGGTTTAAATAAACAAATAAATGAATTTTTAAAAAGCTTGGTCGGCCGGAGGTGAAATGGTTGATGAGTGTCTCCATGTCAGAGCCAGCTAAGAGTGACGTGGGGACAAAACTATCCCCATGAGGAAGGGCTGGTGGCAGCTTCTGGAAGCATTCGGAGGCATCAGCCAGGGACTCTGGGAGCCCCCAAGAGCAGAGTGCACATGTGAACCCAGCATTACGGGCACACTATGCCAGGCGTGGGGCTTCCCACGGAGTGAAAAGGATGTTCACCCGGCTGGGAGGGTCCCTGTGGATCCAGGGGCAGGGGCCAGGGGAGTCGGAGCATTTCCCACTCCAGCACCAGCCTCCACCGTGGTGGGCTGGGATCTTGTGCCAGCAGCCCTGCCCAGGACACGGTTTCTGGGGAACAGCCACACTCAGGTGCCCACCACAGCCCACCTGGGCTGGGGGAAAACACCCACTTGGCAAACAGGAACTTACTAACACCCCACTGCCTCTTCCTCTGCTCTTATCAACCAACCTTGATTTTAATTGCAAAGCTGGAGCGAGGCCCCTTGGCTGCAGCCTGGGCCAATGCTGTGACACTCACCAGAGCAATGGATGCTCGTGGGAGCTTGTTTGCTCAGGGGTGCAGCACCTTGCCTGCCTCGTGTGCTCCCAGTGAGGTTGCTGGGAAGCCCCATGTTGCTGGTGGGGTTATCTGGGTTCCCCTCGGCTCCCACAAACAGGCAGGGCTCAGCTCAGCCCCCTGAACCAGGGAGCTCCTTCCTGTGTCCATAGCCCTGCCCGTGGCAGGGGCTGGATGAGGTGGCCTTTAAAGGTCCCTCCAACCCAAAGTATTCCATGATTCCACGACACCGGCTCCACACACAGCCCTGTGCAGCTGCCTGTGCTCACATGGGTACAACAGCCCAACATCAAGGCCAAACTAGCTCCTTGCTTCCTTCTGGACACAAGACTGGGATGAAAACCATTGACCTGCTCCGTGCTCAAGGAACCAGGCTCCCAAGAGGGAGCTGCGCTCCCCTCCCTCCCTCCAGCATTCCACCAGTGGGACCTCCCCTGCACTGGGGGAAGGTCAGGCTGGGTCCCTCCTCGCAGGGATGCCCGTGTAGGAGGCAGGAAGGACAGACAGGAAGCTAAACGTGGACAGAGGGGGTCAAGCAGGAGCCGGGTGCACACTGGGAGGGCACAGGAGAGACCCACACACCTCCATTTCCCCCCCGCTCTGGTTTTGCTCCCAGCTTGACCCTTGCCAGCCTCCTACCCCTCCTTTATCCTCCCTCCCAGCCCCACTCTCCCCCCTCACCACCTTCCTCTGCTCCTCTCTGGGCCCCTGTGACAGCACTCAAAGCCTCCCAAGAGCCCCCAGTGCCACAGCCTCCTGCTAACCCCGTGGGTTATCCAAGCAAACCCCCCCTCCAGCGCTCGGCTCCAGGAAATGAACACACTGCGAGCTCTGACGCTCAGCCAAACCCCATAAAACTTTTTATTGGCTCTCAATAGCTATTAATAACAAAAAAAAGCTTCTTGTGCTCAAGGGTGCACAGAGGGAAATGTGGGACCTCTAAGAGCAACAGAGGGAAAAAGACACCAAAGCCAGAGCTCAGCAGGGGGAAGGACTGGCTGTGCAAGGGTCCAGGGCAGGACAGTCCCTGAGGCAGCTCCCTGGGGCTGTCCTGCTCCCAGCCCTTTCCTGACACCAAATCCTCGCTCTCCACAGCATCCTGGCACACTGCCACCGCTCTCCAGGAGGGACCAGAGCTGCTCCAAAGGCGCAGAGTGCTGGGGTCCCACTTGTGGGACCTGCCCGTCCAAACACAGGGGAATAGGGCCTCCAAGTGTCATGGGAGCCCCGTCCTGCCCCCACAGGCTCAGCCTCCATCCAGCACCTCTGGAGCATCCCTAGAGCACAGCAGCCTGGCCCTCCAAGGCCACCCCCAACACACCAACACCCGGGGACCACCCTGCTGCACCCAGCACACCTCAACCGAGGGAAACTGAGGCACACAGAGCCTTCCAGCTCTCCCGAAGGTGGGCAGCCACGGGCTGGTTTCTGCCCTGATGCTCCCTTCCCCCAGCAACGTCTCCGTGCCAGCAGGAAGCGGGGTGGGAGCGGCAGGAGCAGGGCTTCCCTGTGCTTTGTTCTGCCCCAGCCCCGAGCGTGCACAGCCCACACGTGACATCCTGCTCATTCTTTGCTCCCCCAATAATTTCCGCTCTGGGTTCAGCACATGGTGCTGCCCTCCCGACCTCCTCATGCTTCTCCGACCTCCACAGGACACCGGGAGCCATTCCCCCACGGCCTCCCAACTCCCAGAGCAGGCAGCTCTCGCTGGGTGTTTCAGGAGCCGCTTTCCCTGGACATGGCTCCAGCCACACACTGGGAAAGGGGAGCAAGCGGTGATGTACAGGCCCTGCTGCTCCATAACCTGTTTTCCTTCTGAATCAGACCTTTATGCTCAGTCCCAGGGGATTCCAGGCCCAGACTGTTTGCACAGAGTCAGGCGGCCGACAGCCAGAGCCGAGGGAGCTCCAGCCCCGGCGCTTGGGATTATTTTCTTTGAAGAGTTATGGGCCAGCCTCTGCAAGGGAATTTCAGACAATGAAGTGAGACAGAAGGGAAAAATTAAATCCTGTTTCCTGTGAGCAGAGGGAGACTGTGCTGCCTTCTCCCAGCCCAGACAAATGCAAAGAGCAGCACAGCACGACTGGTCCTGCCTGCGGAGCCTCGGGAGCAGCCCTCCTGGAGGGGCCTGGCTCCAAACCCCAATTTCAGGCATCTGGGCCAGATTCACACCCAGCGAGGCCACAGCCCAGCCCCCCATGCTGGGGCTGCCATGCTGCAATTCCCCCTTTCCCAAAGCCGGGCGGTCAGAGCAGCAGGAAGTCCCTGAACCACGTCCGTGCGAGTCAGGCCAGGGCAAGCGATGCTCCCTCGCACTCTGCCCACCAGCCTCCCCCCGTGGATGAGCCAAGGGCTTGGAGGATTTATTTTCTCATCCCAGGAGTGCCAAGGAGTCACAGTGGCTCCCTGGACCTCGGGACAAAAGCAGGACCCACCTCTGTGCAGTGTCAGCGACTGCTCAGGTTTTCCACCCTGTGCCTTAAAGGGATCACTGGCCTTTAAAATTGAGAACAATCTAATTAGAAACAGAAACTTTTGGTAAAATCCCAGGACTCCCACTGCTCTGGAGCAAAAAACCCCTGTGTTTGTTAAACACAGCAGCCTTTGGATGGGCAGCAGGGACCCAGACCTGACCCATCCTCCCCAGGCAGCAGCACCATAGGAGGAAGACTCCCTGGGTAAAATTGATGTCACATCGTTCCATTTTGTACAGGAATCCTCACCCAAAAAGTCACAGAAAGGCAAGCAGCCTCAGGAAAGCACCTTCTAGGCTGGATTTGTTGGCCTGGAATCAAATCTGATGCAAGATGAGACTAAGAAAACTTGTTTCTCTCTTTGGGAGGGAGTGGGATGAATAAGGAAAAAAAATGAATTGGCCTCAAGTTTGGCAGAAGAAATTCCAAAGCAAGCTGTGGTCTTAAAGCAAATAAGCAGTGCACTGTGGTGTTTGCAGTGCCAGTGCTCCAAGCCAGGGATCCTGGAAGGGAAACAAACTGCAGGCAAGTGCAAGGGCCTCAGCATCCCCAAAACAGAACCTCAGAAGCACAGAAAGTGCCATAAAAAGGGGGCAAGCCCACACACCCTCTGATTCCCAAAGAGGGAGTTCATAGTGCTTTTGTTGAAATATTGGGTCCTCCTTCTTTGCCATCTGGTTTTAAGCAGGTCAGAGCTGCTCCAGTCACATTTACAAGCTTTTCCCTGCAGACGTAAGGGTGAGAAAAGGGGAATTGGGGTTGGGGGGGAGTTGTTTTTTTCCTTAAAAGAAGAAAAGCTGCAGTTCTAGTGCTACCCCTTGTCTCTGTGACTTGGACCAAAATATCAAGGCTCGGGAAGTTCCTGCCCACATTTGCAAGTATAAGATGCTGAGGAGTTGTATTTTTAAGAATTTCTTTCCTGTAGAATGAAACCCCGTGGCTGCCGAGAAGGCACTTGTACAAACCATCTGGGGCACATTGTTCTCAGCCCTTTATATGAACACACACACCGTGTTCCTGCCCGAAAGAGGTTACAGCTAAACGGGACAAGACAAAAGAGGGGAAGAAGAGGGAAAAAAATAGTGGCCTGGAGCAGGGAAGTGGCTGGTGAAGGTCAGGGAGCAGGTGCGTGGTGCTGCTCGGAACAGGGCCCAGGTGTCCTGGAGCAGCCGGCATCCCCGGGTGCTGCTCCCTGATCCCCACCAGCCTTTGGGATGCTCCTTGGAGCTGGTTTCCCCATGTACTCTGCGCTCTGTGAGCAGAAGGGAAACACAGCTGCATCCAGATGAAAGAGAAAGGAAAGCTTCTTGAGAGCACAAAGAGAAAAGCCCTTGACACTCTGCAGCTCTGAGTACAGATCACAGCCAATTAAAGGCTAAAAATAATCACAAATACCCTGATGTCCCAAAGGATGACCCATCAGCTGGCTCCCAACACAAAAATCCAGACCAAAAAGCAACCAGTGGCCTTACATAGCTGAAATCAAATCCCAATAAATTCTAAAAGTTGAAGAGGCTGAGCTTACAGGGAGATCAAAAGTCTTAAAACAAAGCAAAGCCTTAAAACATCTTTAAGAGCGAGCTACAGACGGTCCCAAATGATGTCTGCAAGGGTTTGTTGTTAAATACATGTTCCAGCCTGCAGAGCCGCAGCCAGCCCGGCTCGCGGCTCAGGAAAGCTGTGCCATCACACAGAGGTTTCCCAAAACAGTGGGTCATGGAAAGCCTCACCAGGCTTCCCACGGGAGCCCCGCACTGGGTACAGCCAAGCCGGCTGCCAGCACACAGGGCTGGGTAACATCAAGCTTCTCATCCATCAAAGCTCCCAATCCTTCTCTCCAGGGCTGATCTCCATCCATTCTTTATCCAGCCTGTCTTTGTGCTTGGGATTGTCCCAGCCCATGGCAGGACCTTGCACTTGGCCTTGTTGAACTTCATGAGTTTGGCACAATCCCACCTCTCCAGGTCCCTGTGGATGCCCCATCCCTTCCCTCCAGCGTGACCCCACCACACAGCTCTGTGTCACCAGCAAACTTGCTGAGGGTGCTCTCAGTGCCACTGTCCATGTCACCAGCAGAGATGTAAAACAGCACCGGTCCCAGTACCAACCCCTGAGGACACCACTTGTCACTGGTTTCCACTTGGACATCGAGGCATCAACCACTTAGAGTGTGACCATCCAACCAATTATTCACCAAGTGACCATCCAACAGGCTCCAGAGAGATCTCCTGAGCTTCCTCCACCCTTGGACACGCATCTCTCCTCCAAGCCGGGCACAGCAGCTGAAGAGGCTGAAACTCAGGTCCATGGGATGTGCTGTTTGGAGAAAACTCATCCCGACCCCACAGGGAAGTTTCCTCCATGGGCTTGAGAGGCAGTGGGGCTGTGCAGCCCCCGGAGCGCCCTCCAGCTTGGACCTCCACCAGCGACAGCTCCAGTCACGGGAGAGTCAAGCAAATCTACCAGGGCAGCAGAATATTCCTTACAGCAAAGGAGGACCGGCTTGTTCTGGCCCCACTTCCTCTGGATCCCTCAAGAAAACAGGAGTTTCACTGCTCTGACTGAGGAACTCCAGGAACCTGGTGGAGATGGAAGCTCTGGATGTGAGCATCTCACATCCAGAGCTCTAAGAGCTGTGCCCACCCTGTCAGGATGGAGGATGGGCTGCACCACTCCTGGGACAGCACCTGCAGAGGAGTTGCAGCAGCAGGGCAAGGGGTGAAGGGGCCTTTATCCATCCCAGAAATTCCCTTAAAAACCAGGCAGTCCTGGAAGCAGCCGCTTTCCCAGCAGTTTCTGCCAAGTGCAGCCACAAGAACATCATCCCCGGCCCAGCAGGCTGGGTTCAGAAGCGATGGCACCCCGGCCTCCTCCCGATCTCCAACCCTTTTTCCAGCCTCCAGCGAGGCAGGAGCCAGCACAGCTCTGTTTACTTCGCTTGCTCCTTTGTACGTTGGTGTTGGTGTCAGCACAACAGGAAGCTCTTGTTAAATAGTTTGTTACTTAACTGCTGATGCAGAGCCACCGGGGAACCCGGGTGGAACGTGCAGCGCGTTCCGAGAGCTGGGGGAGCCTCGCAGCTCAGCCTCAGGGATTTAAGAGCTCTTGGCTCTGCCACCCCTTCCCTGGTGATTTGGGCGTGTACAGAGTCCCTGGCCCTTCACATCCCGCCTGTTACACCGGGATAACTTCCCTGCATCAGCCTCATCCATTTGAGGTCCCTGGAGAGATGTCTGGCTCTTTTTTCAGCTTTTGAATGGTGCTGAGAGCTCAGCAAGCCCCCCCTGCCTGCTCCAAGGCATCTGCAGAGACAAGAACTCAGAACTGAAGGAACTTCCCCACCAGCCAGGAACACTGCCCTGTGAAACCCACCCACTCACCCAGCCGTGCGGCTACTGCCCGCACACAGGGTCATGGGCCAGTGCCAGGGAACATGCAGTGGTCACAAATCTACTGTTGGGATCCCCATGTCAGGCCCACAGCCAGCTCAGCCCACAGAGCTGCCCTCAGCCCACCTCCATGACCGCTGCATCCCTCATCCCCCAAACACAGACCCCAAACACGGCTCATCCCTGCGGTGCCACCGGGCTGAGTCATCGATGACATGGCAGACACAGCTATGTCACCATGGCCACTGCACCAGGAGTGTTCGAAGCATTGACGGTGCTGGCTGGTCTCCCCCTCAGCAAAGAAACCACTGGGGTTTCATTCTGGCACCCCAATATTTACAATTAAGAAATCTGCATGGGCAGTTTGTCCAAAAGATGGTTGTTTTCCATCCAGATTCTTTCTTGAAAAGAAGACAAGAATAAAGCCGAGGCTAATGTTTCTACCAGAATTTCTTCTAGTGTTCAGAGGAAAAAAAACCAAACAACAGAAACAACCAACCCACAAAAACCCTGAACTGTGGCAGCAAAGCTTTTAATCCAACATGATCCCAGCATCCTTGTTCCAAACCTCCCCTCCCTTTCCTGGCTTCCCAGCTCCTTACTGAGAACACAGCATGTCCGTGAGGAGAGAGGATTCCACCCAGCTCCCAGAGCAGTGGGCACAGGGCACTCCTGGCACCTCCAGCCCGGCCAGTGCCCCACGGCTGGGCTCTGGCCCTCCCCCTGCGTGGCCCCACGGACGGACACAGCCAACACCGCTCCCAGCACCGGAATTAAAAACATAAATCCACTCTCAGAGCAAACAACCAGACACACCATCACCTCCAGCCACACCGGTAACACAGAGCAAACAAAAATTACTTCAGCAAGCAAGGCAGGAACGTGCCGAGCCTGTCAGACACTAAAGGAGTTACCACATGCAGGTGCTGCCCTGCTCCCAGCACAGGCCATCAGTCAGCCCCAACACCTCAGGGTTTCATCCAGGTATCCACCCATTGCTCTCACACGCATCCATGAAAACATCCAAGTCACAAAACCAACAGGATGAAAAAACATCATTAAAAAATAGTTTAAAAAAATAATAAAGCATTTGGTTTCTTCCCCAGAGTTAAGCTGTGCTGTGAAGAAGATGGATTTTTCCTCTTCCAGCTCTCATGTCTATTAAACTTTTCTCTAAATTAGAAATGTTCTCTTGTTACTGGCTATTCCCTTCCCCAGGAGACTTTTATGACATTGTGAACTCCGGTCAGCTCTTAACCTACAACAAATCAAGCTCCAAATTGTTTCAAAGTTATTTTCTTCCAGCCTCTGAACCCAAATATGGCTTTTTAATGGATTGCTATGAATTTTCAGTATTTTTTTTTAATCTTTGTGCCACACCATTCCCTCTGTAACAACGAGGAGAGCAGAGTTTCAACAAGGCGGCAGGGAAATGCTTCTGCTGAAGGGGGGTCCTGCTTCCCACCTCGGAGTCTCACCCACAAACAGATTCTCACAACACACACCCAGCAATGACTTGTGTGTGGTTTTTCCCAGAGATCTCTAAAGGACACCAGGTGACATTCAAAACCATCAGGCTGCCTTGAAAGCAAAATCTCAGCTGTTCCTCAAACTCCAGCCCAACCATCCCAGGCTCCTGCAGCCCACGAGCTGGGTGTGCCCACAGACCCGGAGCGGGCACAGCGTCCCCCCGTGTAAGGGCTCCTAAAGGGAGTGGGAGCAAAACCGAAACTGTTCTCTAAACATAACAAAATTAAAAGAGAAGTAAAAGATCGGGGCAAACCACCAGTAGCAGAGTTTTCAGTTTCCAATGGAACCACAAGGGACTGCTCGAGCTGGTGTGAATTCCCTACACTGGTGGCATCTTAAACCAAAACATTTCCCCCTCTCAAGATGAGCACAGAAGGGCTGCACAAACCATGTGGCAGAACATCCCTGGGGCAGCAGCTGGAGAAATTCACCCCAAAGTCTCACTGCTCACACCACAGCTCAGGGTGGAAGAGGAGAATCCCTGCCCGGCAGCGGGATGTGTGTGCAGTGTCAGCTTTCCAGCAGGTCAGCAGGAGTCATTTTGCACTCAAAAATATCTAAGGAGGAACCAGGCCCCTCTTCAACCAATGGCAGTGGGACTGTTTGATGAACATTTGCTCCCTGCACATACGAGCAGAAAGAAATCAATGTGCTTTGAACAGTCCAAATGCAGAAATTGGATCCTCAGCATCCAAATTCAAAACAACCCAGATCTTTATGTTTTTGAAGCCAACCTGCAGAGTAAGGACACTTCTAAATCTCTTAGCAGCCACAAAAAAACCCTCATGAAGCATCTCCACTCCTGTGAGCTGCCAACTCACTCCCAGCCCAATACACAGTTTCACTCTTTTCCTTGGATCCTCATCCAAAGCAGCTACACCTGGATGGAAAATATTAAACTGTGCTCCACCAAGGAGCCGGAAATACCACGATGGAAATTTCAGCAGCAGCACAGGAACCAAGCAAAAAGCTGAAAATACTTCTCTAGGCAAAATAATAACAGTAAATACACACACGCTAAAATAAGACCAGATCTGAAAACTAGTCTGGAAATAACAAACCCAGCCCAAGTCAGACAAATCCATCCATGAACCAAGTGCCCAAGAGAGTTGATTCACCTTTCTGGGTTCATCAGGCACAAATTTAAACTTCTAGCTGCAGAATTCACAACCAGAAAACACACTGAAGGTCTGTGAGAAATTACTTGAAAGGAAACAGCTTTTTGGTTGACTTTACAGACTCCACAAAAGGGTCTGCATTTTGATTTACACCTTTTCTGACGTGATTGTGCCCAACGAAGCCCAAGGGCAGCCCATTCCCAGTTCTTGGCCGTGTCCGTCTTGGGACTCATTCCCACGATCCCCATGCCGGATCCACCATGTGGAAACAGCAGGAACACCAAAGCAGTGTGGGTGGTGGGAATGCAAAACCCCTGGTTGCAGGAGGGAGTCAGGGAGCAATTGGTACCCGATTCCCACCTTCCCATCCTGCCCTGCCACGATGCCTCTGAGATGTTCCCACCACCTTCCGCTCCAGTATCGCTTCTCCACGACCAGCAACAGCCGTCCTTGGGGCTGCTGGGCCAGGAAAAGTTCTGGCATGGAGCTGGAAGAGGTCAAGATGAGCAAATGACCCAGCTCCAGCTCCAGCCCACTGCTTGTGCCAGCGTCACTCTGGTGTCCCTGCTCACACAGGACAATTTCAGGCTGGGGAACTGCAACTTGCTTTGCTCTTACCGTAAGAGGAAGGGCACAGGTAGCAGACAGGTAATCAGAGCAGGAAACCTCCTTCTGAACAACAAAGGCACAGGTTTGCTTTCTGCCCGTGCAGCAATTCTGCAGAATCTATCTCACCAGTTCGACACAGAAAAAGCCAATTAGGATGTCAAAGTGGTTTCGGTTTTACTAAGGCAGAGTTTGTAGCCCTGGAAGAAAGGAAGTTCATTATGGACAAAGCCAAGTCTCTGCTGGGAGACCTTAAAAGGACAGCAGAGTCCAGCTCCCAGTGCTTCGTCCCTTCCCATCTGCTCCGGCGTTTCCGCGGGACACGCGCAGCCATCCCGGCCAAGACGTGACGTTGTCTCTCCAGCCCCCGCTCGCCACGGCAGGAGCTGGATCCAGTCAGGCATTTCTCACACAGCTACTGACTCAACCCAGTGGTCTCAGCCTTCAGCCCCTCGCATGCACCAGGTTTGGCGGCTCTGCCACGGGGTTTTCCATTTAAACGAGACAATACACCCCCAACGCAGCAAGCTCCAGGGAGACACCGGATACTAATTAAATCCATGCTGCTGCTGGAAAACCGAGCTGCAGAGGAACCAGCTGCCTTCCAAAAGTCCACAGCAGTTGGCCAGCAAAAAGCTGTTTACCAGTCCCACGGCTTCCGTTTCTCCTGCTCCCCCATCCATACATTTACGTTTTCCAACCAGTCCCATCCTGCCCAGTTCTTGCACAGATTCATTATCGCAAGCGTGCTGATCTTGGGAAGGAGCCTGCAAAGGTTTCCTTTCTAGTCAAGACCCAACATTGCTTTTAATCCACTCACGCCCAGAGCATAAAGCCCAAGACTCAGCTGCATAACCAACAGTGAATCTGAGAAATTTCAGAGCAGAACAACCCAGGCAGATCTGACTGACACACTGGGAAAGGGCAGGTCCCCAGTGCTCACCTCCTGCAAAACCTGAGCTTTGCTTTCACGCCTGGTAACGCCACAAAACAGGCTTTGTCTGCAAGCAGGTGTCCGAAGCACTGTCTGTACCCCAAATCACTGAGTCGCATCTGTGCCCTAGGAAACAGAGAAGCCCAAGGAGCACTGCTGCTCACACAGCTGCTGAGCACAGACTACAGAGCCCACAGCACCTTCAGGACAGGCAGCCCTATGCAGTACCTCAACCTCTGCCACTGGATGCTGCAGGAAAAATACTCAAAGCCTTGACAGCTCAGGCACCCTTTTACTTCCCTGGAAGGTCGAACAAGGACAGATCCAAGTGCCTGCCTGCCCTGCAGGACCACGGGGATCCAGCCCAAGGGTGGCTGGCTGATGAGGAATGGGAGCTGCACGAGCACAGCTGGAACAGGTACCGCTGAGCCCTCTCCATCCCCAGCTCCACAGAAGTTTCTAGAGCAGATTTTTCTTCGAATTCAGGTGGCAGCTGTAAGACTCCCCTGCAAAGCCTTTTCATGAAGGGTAAGATCCTACATGTGTCACAAACACACAAATTCATCACCACTGTAACCCATGTCAGCAGTCTGGCCATGGTGGTCACTGTGCTGGGACACAAGAACCAGGCAGGAAAGCACTGTGTTCAGATGGCAGGTTTCTGAGCAGGCAAGTTCCCCTTCCACCTCCTCCCCTCCCCAGAGCTCGCACTCTGCTTCACAGTCACCAGGCAGTGGGACAAAACAGGCTTCTAGACAAATAGATAATTTTCACCCAGCAGCTGGGAACAACAGCTTCCATTTCCATCTGAGGCTGGAACACCTCCTCCTGTGCTGCTGTAGCCTGAAATAAGGTTAAGACCATCTCTACCACCACGCTCCTTCCCCAGCCCTGTCCCTGAATACTCCCACGCCCTCAAAAGCCAACACTTTTCATAAAAACAAGATGAAGTGCTGCTCATCTTTCCCTTGATAAGGGATCTTAATGCACTTCCGGCAGCACGCATGGGAATGGATGTGGAAGAGCTGCCGTCAGTTTCCCAGGGAGAACAGGGGAAGGCTCTCTCCCCACCTCCACTGCAGCCAGAGATGTGCTGCACCTCTCCTCTGCAGCCACGGCCATGCAGCCGAGAGCTGCCCTGGCTCTGGAGAGCTCCAGGCACAGGCTGCAGGACATGCTCAGCTGAAGGACAAGGCTTAGAACAACCTGCTGCAAGAGGATTTGACAGCAAGCCCAGAGGAACAGCAGGTACAAATGCAGGCAGCAGCAGGAGGAAACATCAGAGGAACATGCCTCTAGCCCAGAATGGCCCAGCAAAGCAGAGAGGGGAATGCCGCAGCATCTGTGAGGCCACAACATGCCCATCCAAGAGCTGATCCTGAGCCCATGTGCTCAGCATCTCCTGGAGCCAGTGGGCACAGGGACCCCACAGAGAACAGCACAGAGCTGGCACTGCTGACACACCTCACCAGGGCAGGGGGGCAGCTGTCTTGGCAAGTGATCATTCGCTTCCCAACATGCTGGGATGGGCTTATTTCCCAGCCTGGCATCCAGGCCACTCTGCACTGCTTGCTGTTAAACTTTGGGGTCTTCCCTCCCTCCCCTGAATTTTCAGTAATACACAAGAGCACACACATGTATTTAAACATTAGTGCTGAGTCAGATGGTTGAAACAGCAAACTACCAGAGATCTCCAAATCCCAGTCCATTAAATCAGTTCTTCCCACCAAAGCAGGGGGATGGGAAGGCATCCTGCTCTCCCTGCCCTGGGACAGCCCATCACAAAGCCTCATCACACACACAACGCTGTGCACGGTGCCACCGCTTCTCCCCACTGCACTGAAAGCAGAGCAGGGTCCACACTCTCCACTACAAGCCACTGAGAAGGCCCTACAGCAAAAGTTTCCTCCTTTATGCAACCACAGGCCCCTGAGGACAGAAACTGAGGCAGGAAACAGCAGCCATGCTCACAGGAGAGAATGCCCCACGAGGGGCTGCAGTGCCATTGTCACCCCTCGCCACAAGCTACAGAGTGAGTCCCCACCTGTGGCAGGCAGCCCTGGACCCTCAGCCATCAGTGCAGCCGGTGCACGACACAACAGCTCCCTGCTGACACAGCTTTATCAACTCCTTTATCAATTTCCACGCATGGGAAAGCTGAAAGTAGCCCTCAGACAGGGAGGAAGGGAACCCCCTGCAGCCCCAACATCCTGAGTTATGGCCTTCTCTGTCCCACAGGGCACCCCGGAGAAGCACTGCTCTCCCCTGCCAGCCCTGCCTCCCACCCGCCCCCTCTCCTCTGGGAGCCACCCTGCTGCAGTTGTGGGCATCTCTGGAGGGGGACACTGCCCACGGGATGATCCAACCTCGTCACAGCAAGATGAGGCTCCAGAGGGAGCCCAAGCAGAGGCGTTCTGGTGCGCATGAGTCAGAGGGTCTGAGCACATGGTGGGGTGAGATGTCCCCCCACACGCCGTGGGAGAGCTCCTCGTGGGACAGCTCTGCTTCCAGAGCGTGAACTGTGCCGGCATCCCACAGGCCGGGAGCAGCAGCAGGGAGGACACGGGATGATGGGGCCATCCAAGCGCTGTCTCACAGGGAGTGCTGTCAAGTGGTGGGAGACGTGAAAGAGCAGAGGAAGAACACGACCCATTCGAGGATGTCCTCAGAGATCCCACAGCCTCAAATCCCGTATGTGCTCCTTCTGGCACTGCGAAGGATCAGTTGAAGTCAGGGTGAGGGGATCAACATTTGTTCTCCAAAGGATAAGAGACCCTTCAAAAGGTCTCCCATAACAAAAGCAAATTTCTGGACGCATGTCTCTCCCTTCCCTTCCTTTCCTCCTCCAAGCCCAAGCTGGGTCTGAAAATCTTTCATCCACCTGGAAGAGATTTACTCCCCACAGAGGAACTTGACTGAAAACCAGCACAGGCAAGCCCAGCACCCTCCTCCCCACGGAGTGAGACACCACAGTGACACATTCAGGACTTGTTCCTCCCCACAGCCTTTGGACCAGCTCCTAAATAACCTCAGGAGCTGTAGACTGGGAAAAGATTGCTGCCCTCAGACACTCACACCACAGGCCTCCCCACAGCACAAATGGCTGTGGAACATCACTGAACAACCCAGGGTATCCCAGCTTGCTCCCAACTTCTAGGGACTGGGAGATTAAAATTTAACAGAGAACTAGAAGTGGTTCCATTTCCCTTCCCTGCAGCCTCTAATGAGCACAGAATGAGCAAAACCACTCCCTCCATTCTGTCTGCACGGCCTCCTCGTGTGCAAAGCACAGGGAACAGGAGGATCCCAACACAGCCCCTCCTGTGCAAGGCACAGGGAGCAGGAGGATCCCAACACAGCCCCTCCTGTGCAAGGCACAGGGAGCAGGAGGATCCCAACACAGCCCCTCCTGTGCAAGGCACAGGGAGCAGGAGGATCCCACACAGCCCCTCCTGTGCAAGGCACAGGGAGCAGGGGGATCCCAACACAGCCCCTCCTGGGCAAGGCACAGGGAGCAGGAGGATCCCACACAGCCCCTCCTGGGCAAGGCACAGGGAGCAGGGGGATTCCAAGACAGGAGGACAGACAAGGAATCTGAGGGATACAGCACATTGCACCAGCCTGACAATTTCTGTGCCAGGGACACAGGTGACGTTCACTCTTCTGGAAACCACCATCTCTGGAGGGCAGGACATCCCCGGCTGCCCAAGCTGCTGCATGGCCACAGCAGACTGCCTTGTCTGAACCACAGCTTTCCAAGCAGCCATGCATGAGAAAACCCCCTCTGTTCCAGGAGAGTCCAGGCCACCAGGGAAAGCAGATGACACCAGGTGTGGATGCTGCCATTTCAAATTTACGTGACACACCAGGTGGGAACCCCAGAAGAGACCCCATCCGCTCTCCTGTGTTGGCATCCACAGCATATGGCTCCCAGGGTTGGACACACACCTCCCTCTCTCCCAGCAAGCTGGGAAACAATCCAAGCAGCAGCATTAGCCATCTTATCTTCCCAATGTCCCTCATCACAGGCTCCAGGGGCTTTCCAGACCAATGCCCCCCCAGCTCTTACACCGCTCCTTGCAGCAGCTGGTTCAGAGTAGGTCACCAAGGAAGTGTCATTACAGAAGAGGGAACTGAAGCAGAACACTACCACATGTCATACAGAAAGTGGTGGCAGAGGAGGCAAAAAGCCCAGTCCCAAAGGCTACTGTGCCCTCTAAGGTCACCTGCAGGGATGGTGGCCCTGACCACAGGTGTTTTCTCCAGGCGGGGCAGTAACCCGGCACAGGGCAGTAACCCGGCACAGGCCCAGGAGCGGGTCAGAGGCCTGACCTGGTGATTGCCAGATTGGTTTCAGATTTGTTTCCTGGTTCACATTTCCAGGAGGTGGACAGAGCAGATGCCTGCAGCCAGCAATTTCCTCCTCCTACTGCTCCTCCTCACCAGTGCCACCCCAGGCAACCACCACCTCTTTAAGAGTTGTTGCCCTCCTGCCAGGGGATAGAGGGACACCAGCCAGCTCTGCCAGGGCTGTCACCACAGAGGTGTGGGAAAGGAGGGACTCCCAATCCAACAACTTAGGAGGGTGAGCTGTTCTGTACCACCCAGAGACTGCAGTGCAGAGCCAGGGAGGCACTGGGAGCACTCAGAGGGTATCCAAAAGCTCAGCCAGAAGAAGGTGCCATCCATCAGTCTAGCAGCTTGAGGCAGCCCCAGTGAGGGGCTGGGAATTCTGTGTGGCAAAGCAACCAGCTCCTGACAGGACAGCCAAAGCCCACCTGGGTGGCTCTGAGAAACCAGACAGCTTTTCCCTGTCACCTTCATCAACATAGGTTGGGTATCAGGAGGAATTTCTTTATAAAAAGGGTTGTTAAACATTGCAAGGGAGGTGGTGAAGTCATCACCCCTGAAGGTGTTTAAGGAAAGACTGGACATGGCACTCAGTGCTCTGGGCTGAGTGACAAGGCAGGGATCGGTCCCAGGTTGGACTCGGTCTTGGGCGTCTTTTCCAGCCTAAATGATTCTGGGATTCTGTGATCACTTCCCATGGGTAGGAGCTGTAACAGATTTGCCCAGTACCTCCAGCAACACGGCTCCTTCCCAGCCCTGCCTGGGAACAGGGAAGGAAGAGGCAGAGACAACACGCAGCCCTGGAGGAATGAAAACCACAGTTTCATCTCCCACCTCCAAGATGTGGGATAGCTACTCATCCCACAGGGAATGGGGGCAAGGGGCGAGTTGAGTACTCTGGAAGGGGTTTTTAATGAGCCACGTACACACCAGCCACAGTTTAAAGGGGGAAACAGACCCACAAAGACTCCAACTCAGCGGATTCGGAACAATTCCAGCCCGGCTGCCAAAGGCCTGAGCAGTGCGATGGCAAGAGCTGTGTGTGCCAGCAGGGTTCCCTGCTCCTCAGCCATCTGGGGACTGTCACTCCGCACAGATCTGCTTGGCCTCCTGTCATGTGTAGCGCTACCAACCCCTTTTCTGTCAGCAGGATCTGGGTTGGCAGAAACACTTTTAATTGTAGGATTTTTTTTTTCCCTTAACCCATATCCGCTTGACAGAACCAGGTTAGGAAGCAGCTGCACTGGCAGATCTGGGGTGGCCTTTTGTGAGGCAAGGCAGGGAAAAAAGGGGTGCCTGGATCCAGTTATCTCTTCAATCACCAAACCTCAGTTAATCACAACTTCCCCACCTCTCCTAAGGTCACAGAAAGGGGGAACACCACCAGCTCAGCTCTGTCCCAGCCCAGTCCCTTTGCTCCAGAGCAGACCGTTTGTCCTGGAGAGTCCCGAAGCAGGGTGGGCGGAAGGGATGTCATTCCCACTGGTGACAAGGGCTGTTTCCATTTCTGGGTGGCAGAGCTGCAGCTCTGCCAAGCTGAGCTGTCCCACATTTTCCCCTCTGCTTTCTTCCCCAGGCTGCTCCAAGCCCCATATATTTCCCCTCAAATGACTGCCAAACTGTATGAATGGGGGGGGGGGACGACAAGAGAGGGAGGGAAGGGTAGGCATCCAGCAGGGCTAACCAGGAAACCTCTCCCCAAAGAGCTGTCAAATTCCGTGTACTGAGACGCCAAAACCACTTCCCTGCTGCAGAGCCACACAGGAGCTGACTTGCTGCTGCCCTGGCTCCCAGCTCTCCTCCCCAGCAGGGACAGTCGCCCAACAGGGACAGCATTCCAGGGCCACAGGCAGGACCCACAGCCCAGACCATGAGGAAGAAAGAGCAGCACCACGCAATTAATCTTTCCTGCGGAATAACTGGGGCAGAGGGATGCTCTGTGGCACGACAACATCCATCAGCTTCCGTGCAAGAGCCAGCAGCATCTTCAGGGAAGCAGTGAGTGATCCACGAGGTGTTCATCTTCCCACCCCCTCTATTACAGGACCATCAGCAGCTCAATCCATTACAGTTTTCCTTGCAACCTCTCAAAGGTATGGAAGCGACCTGCTTATTTCACAGATGGGCGTGGAAGCATCGCTGATCTCAGAGAAACAAAAGAGGATAGAGAACAGCGATTCCCAACTAACTGGGGACTAAGTGGGACAAATTCCTAAGGCCTAGGCAAGCACTCCAGTCTGCTGGCTTGCAGGGAGGGATAAGCTTCAAAACAGAGGGACCACAGACCTACATCCCATTCCTGGTCACACCACAAGTTGTGCAGGATCTTTTCACTCCTCCATCCCTTTGGATGGAGGACAGCTTTGTGGATTAAGGGCTCGGTCTGGTTTGCACCAACCTCCACATCAGAAAGGCACATTCCAAAGATTTTTTTTCTCATCTTCCCTCGTCCCCCACCTGTGTGTATTTTGCAGGGGATGAGAAGGCCATGACTGAAACAGGAAGAGCACAGGACTGGCTACAGCTGAAGAGGTGGTGCTGTGCGCTGGGAAAGTTTCAAGGGGTTCATCCAAAAGACTCTCTCAAACAGGTACATCCAGTGAAACCTCACTGGTTCCTCCCTTCCCCTTACCTGCTTCTTTCAACCCTACACAAAGGGCTTAATTTATAAAATCAGAGGGATCGTTCCAATGAAGGAACATGCAGGATACACCCCCAGGAGGACCCATTTCATCTTGCTGCTATTAATACCTGGAACGTTATTTGCACGAACAGACTGTCCTTTCTCCCTCATTTCTGGGCTCTCACTTCTCTGGTTTGTCCCAGAAACCCCAGCCAACACACGTTCACCCTCCTCTAGTACACACTTCCATCCAAAACCCCAACCTTTCCTCTTTTTTTGAGTTAATTACTCATATTTCTGGTTCACATCACCTCTTTCAACCCCTGCAGACAGGATACAGCTCCCCTGGCTCCCTCATTCATTAGGCAGCCAATTTGTGGGCCTAAACCCATCAACTCTCATTATGGAAAGGGACCAAGACTTCCCACAGCTGCCCAGCATTCCACTATCCTCCAAGCTGGACGGGGCTCTCACTCCTCTTTGCTTCCCCAGCACCAAAGCTGTGACTAAGAGCCAGAGCCATGCTCTGGCTGGGCTTGGCCCTTCTTGGCACAGCTTCAGGCTGGGACCAAGGGCTCACTGCAAGCCCTTTGCTACACTGGCACGAAGAAGTTCTCAACCTCTGAGAGCTGTGCTGAGCTCTGCCCACAGGAGCCCAGGCAAAGCCTTCCCCTTGCAAACAGCCGCGTGCCTTTGGTTTTGCTTCAAGAGGAAACATGTTTTCTCCGTATCCAGGCGTAAAACAGTCAAGCCCAGCCAAAACCATCCAATCAACAGCACAGAGCATGACAAGTCAGGGCAGAGGGCTACCATGGAGCTAAGGAAGCCCAGACTTCCCAGCCAGACCTAGAATTCCTGACCTGCCCTGTCTGCAGAGAAGGGTTGGGAAGAGGATCAGGCTCCTCTCCATCACCGTGCCCTCACACACCACAACTAGCCTGAGATGCCACCACAATCTGACCTGAATTGCGACACACACCAGCACACAGCCCCATTCAGCTGCTCTCCCAGAAACGTGGGACAAGCTCAGCACTGAACCAGGAGCAGGCTTTACCTGGTTCGGGGCACCCTGCGAGAAGGATCACACAGAAAGGTGAAGGATCACACAGAAAGGTGAGGAGAAGCCATGAGCACCTCATCAAGCCAGCCCAGGGAATGGGAAATCCTGCCATTAGCAGGCTCCACTGCAGAGGATTTCACAGCTAATGAACCCTTGCCACCACAGACCACAGCGAAAGCAAAGCAGCAGAGCGTTTCTTTTCTGATAAGCTGCTTTTATCAGGAACTTCAGCCCGGCTGCCCACACCAGCCCCAGCTGGAGAGCAGCTCCAAGCCTATGCCTTTAAATCCCCTTGGCAGTGCAGGACTGGGGCTGTGGGAGCAGACACGCCCTGTGCTCCAGCTCTGGAGCACACAAACATTTCCTCCCAGCCATTCCCGCACCGCGGCTCAGCCAGAGCTGCCTCGTACCTGCCAGGGCCGTGCCAGAGGGAACACAGGCTGTGCCACACAGACCTGGACATGCACAGCCTTCAACTCATTTCCTGAATCCCTCCTGCTTCCCCGCCAGCACTGGACATTCTTCCCTCAAACTTCTTCCTTAAGGCAAATATTTGGAGTCTAACAGGCATTCCTCATGGAAGGCACAAGTTAAATATTGGCCCTAAAACAGCAGCAAGTGCCTTTCAATGATTCTGGCTGGAGAAGCACTGCTCTGGACTTTGATTTCTGGTTCTGAACAAAAATAGGAGTAAAGCACCGAGCATTACACTCTTCTCCTGGGAGAAGTCAGATTTCAGGCTCTGCAAGTCCCCTGCCAGGACCACAACCAGCAGTGGGAACTGTCCCTGCTCGTGCTTTCTCACACCTCGGGTGTCTGTTGTCACCCAGCCAAGGCTGCTGCAGTGCATCCTCTGCGCCGGGCACAGGATCAGTCTGAGTCTCATTTCCAGGTCTGTGATTATATATCCTCAGAGAGACACTGGAGAAGACCTACTGGGAACCATGGGTGCCATTCAGGGCATTTGCACACCTTGTCCTCCCTGCCTCCGGCTACACCACCAGCATTCCCAAAGGTGCCCACCTCTCCATCCAGCCATGCCCAGCTCATCAGTGCAGAAGATGCTCCAGGCTGTTCCTGCACCACAGGCAGCCCAGCTCCCGATGGACATGCTGGCTCTTGTAAGAAAACATCCCAGCAAGGTAGGAGCCCAAGCAGTCAGAGAGACAGCAGCACAATAAAAGGGAGAGGGAAGGGTGAGGAGGAAAAAGAAATCTCCACTGAGGCCCATACACCTGAAGCATGGCACCACTCAGGTGCTGGGATGCCCTGGGCATTTTCTACATGGATCAGGGGAGCAGAGCTGCTGTCGCGACTCTGCAGCCAGAGCCCTGCAGAGCTGGGTTTGTTGCACCCCAGAGCAGCTCTGTGATGTCCAGATGCTGCTGATCCAAGCCTGAGCAGAGGGGCTGCTCCATCACCCCCACTGCAGGCAGGTCCCAAAGAGCCCCTGCCAAAACAACCCCAAACCAGAGTCTGCTCCAACACCAGGGGTCTGCCCACTGCTTCTCCAGAAAACACCACAGCAGTTACCCCGAGAAAGGTTACATGGTGCACATGTGCTAACACACCAACTCACACTCACAGGGTTTGTTCTATGTCCTGCTAAATTCAGCACAGGGTGTGTTAAATGAGCTTCCCTTTCACTCTCCTGTGGACCCAGTAAGCCCAGGGGCACCTTGCTCAGTTCTGCCCACTCTGAGCAGGCCTGGGAGGCAGGAGAGGGACTGAGCAGTGGAGAGCTGCTCCCTGGCAACATCCCCTGCCGTTCTGTGAGATGGGGAGCTCTGATGGTCTGCTGTGCTGGAATTCCTCTCTAATTCCTTTCCAAGACCCTTACCATGGCACTTTGAGCTGGGGAATCTGCTGGGGGCTCTGACAACCTATCAGTGAGATTCCCCGATGGGGCAGACACCCCTCTGAAAACAGCATGGGTTTAAAACCAGCTGCGAGTCACCCTGGAGGAAATGTTAAACCTCTGAGCATTTCCTATTCCTTCCGCAGCCACCGAAGCCCATGGAGCAACGAGCTCCAGCAAGTTTGAGCAGGAATTTCCAAGGCTCAAGGCAGAGACCAGCCTATACCTGTCAACAGCCACATCTCCTCATCCCACAGCACACTGACCCCGCACTCCCAGAGCTGACTGCTGCTCCTCAGCTCCCAGCTCCAAGCAGCCCCTTCCAGCACAGGGACCCTACCTCTGCTCCCAGCACCTCAGTCCTTCCTTAACACTCCCTGTACTTGGCAACACCAAAGCCAGACTTCAACTCAAACTGGCATCGCCTTCAGGATGAGAGGAATCAGCAGAGCTGGGGGCGGGGGGATTCCAGGAGAGCCTCAGCCTGCCCCTCGCCCACACGCAAGGCACAGAAGGTGCTGGAAAGCACCATCCTCTCCCCGCATCAAACCAGGGAAACCAGGCAGAGTGTATAAACTTCATCACTGCCAACAGTCCCTGCTAAAAAAAGGATAAGAGAAAGGGTTTTTTGCTTTGTTGTTTGTACCTCGGTGCTACCTCAAAAGCGGCGAGGTTTTTTTACCTGAAAACATTGGGCAAGGACAAAGTCTGCAAGAATGGAGCTTTTGTAGCACAAACACAGCTCTGTTCGGGTTTAAATTAGATTTCCACTGACCTTTTTGAGCCCATCGTTCAGCCACCCACACCCAAGCAGCCCCTCTTAGCAAGACTCTGCAGCCCCCAGCCTGGGAAGACGAATGAACCCCCAGAGACTTGGCTGTGCTCCCAGGGAACCCCCACACCCCTCCCAGCACCGCTCCTGCTGCACAGAACTGCTCAGCTGCAGGGCTGCAAAGCTCTTCCAAAGGAAAGCTGCACAAAATCCAAGTTCAAGCTCAACCTTAACCCCTGTTTATTAACTTAAGAACATCCCTCTCAGGGTGACAAAGCCCGTGCATCACCTGCCAACTGTCTCATTCACCACTGGGAAAGCAAAGGCCAGGCCTGCCTCATTAAAAAGCATTACATAACATTAAGTAACAAAGGGCTACAGGACATTCTTTGCTTGGTGGACACGTAAAAATGAATGACTCAAAAATTAACGCTCCTTTCCTCCAGACTCCCAGTGTCTCCAGCACCCTGGGAGGCCAATGAGCACCTTATTTCCAAGGCAACAGTGTCTTGGCTCATCCCAAATCCTGCTCTCACATCCAACTTACTGCCACCCCTGCCCTGCAGACACTAAACAACACACAGCACTGCCTAGCACTCTTTCAGAGCATGGTCCCCACCAGACACCAGTGGACGTGTTTCTGCTGTCTCACGGCTCACACTGGGGGGAAGCCAAGATCTCAGCCTGGGGCACGGGGACCGTTCCCCAGCCTGGGGTCAGCTCAGCTGGACCTCGCTGGACAGGACTTTGGGCTTCCCTCATGTCATCATCTCCGTGAAAACCTGTCACAGAGGGGACTGTGAGAGCGCTTGGTTTCACTGTCACCACTGACCTAGCCTCAAGACCTGTGTTTCCTACAAGGAGGATGTTTCTGCTGCGACATTTCAAGTGCCAGGGCCTGATGCGGTGGGGAAGGCAGATGTCAGCAGGGCGCTGCTTGGAAAGGCCACTGCCACCAGCCTCTCAGCAGAACACAGACTCCATAGGCACTGGGAGATCTTCCTGGATATACGGTGAACTTCTGTCCACCATCTCGCTGGAGCCAAAGAAGCCAATTTAAAGTCTTTATAGAACTAATTGAATCCCTCTACTCCAGGAGCAAACTCTCCTTACTGTGGGCAGTGGATGAAACCAGGGACTTCTTGCTCCACGTAGCATTTTGAAACACCCTGCAAAGCCTTACCTATAAGTTTCAGCTTACCTGAAGAGCCATTTCCTACACCACATAGGGCTCATCGTGGGTGCTGATCTGCAGCTGCCACGTTCTGAGCGCAGCGAGCGGAAGGCAGAGAGACGTCCTGTGGTTTTACAGCCACTGCACCTCCCTCCCTCCTGCCCCACCGGGCTGGGGGGCCACAGCTTTGAGCACCACAGGTGTCACCCAGGAACCTGACGGTGTAGGACAGACACAGCAGGGGTGTGCTGGAACACCTCAGCTCCACGTATGGAATCACAGAATGGTTTGGGTTGGAAGGGGCCTTAGAGCTCATCCAGTTCCACCCCATGCCATGGGCAGGGACGCTTTGCACTAGACCAGGGTGCTCCTTTGATCCAGCCTGGCCTTGGACACTTCCAAGGACGGGGCAGCCACAGCTGCTCTGGGCAACCTGTGCCAGGGCCTCACCACCCTCACAGCCAGGAATTTCTTCCCAATATCCACCTAACCCTGCCCTGTGTCAGGGGGAAGCCATTCCTCCTTGTCCTGTCACTCCAGTTCCTGATGCACAGGCTGCTTTTTCCAAGCCAGTTATTAGGAATAATGCATCAATGTAACATGCAAGGGAGGGGCTGCCCACAGGAAGGGCTGCAGGGCTACAGCCTGGGCAGGGATTTAGAATTCCCCAGGAGGAGGAGGGCAGCTGGCGTGAATGGGGAGCCTGACAGAGGACCCTGATGCTCCACACTCACCTGCCCCAGCAGCTTTTCACCTCCCTCACAACCAAAGCTGCTGCTCCTCTACAGTGACAGATCCACCAGAGACGCCAACTGCCAGCAGGAAGTAGAAACAGCCTTTCTCATGAAACCCCAAAACTATTCACACAGCTTTTCTAACAGGAAGATGACTTGTTCTCCAGCAGAACCCCAGAGCTGCTGGGACCTGCTCTTCCTCCCTGCCCTCCCAGCTCACAGGGTACAGCTGGACCGAAGCAGATTCCAGGTCACACCATGTCTGGGCCAAGGAAGGAGGCTCAGGTTCACAGCTTCTCACTGCACCCACAATGAGCCACATCTGCCCAGTCAGAGCCCAATTACAGGGCTGTGGGCAGAGCTGTTCCCACAGGCTCTCAGCAAAAAGCCGTGGCAAACACGAAGGAAGCTCCTGTGTTGGCACCCGAGTCTGTCCCTGCTCAGCAGCACTACAAGGGAAGAGGGTTTGACTCCTCAAACTGCAGCTGGAAGTCACAGGAGTAGCACAGGGCAAACCAGGCCACTGCCCTCTGGTACCAAACCCACAGTGCCCGGCCTTGCTGAGCGAGGGGAGGGTCTCCACCCCAGCCCAGGAGGAGAGGAGAGGGCTGCACCTCTCCTGCACACCCCCCAACAGCCCATCAGGGGTGGCTGCTCACCCGAGGCTTCCCCCACCCCTCCCACCAAGCCTTTAGCGCCTGTGGAGCTGCAGTTCCTGTCTGAAGGCAGAGATAAACAGCTTCCTACCCACCCTGGCTCGAACAGGGCCTGGGCCTTGCAGCAGTGCCCCGGATCGAGGGCTGGGCACACACCTGGAGGGACCAGCCAAGCACAGGAGTGCTGCTCCAGCACAGCTCATCCCAGCTCCTCCTAGACAGGAAAACCACGGGGAGGGGAGGTGGGCAGGGGGAGACAGCTCCAGAGCACAGCCAGGCCCAAGTCCAGCAAAGATGTTTATTGGCAGCTGCTCTCAGACATTGTGTCTTCCAGCCCAGAGGGGCTGGAGGGGGGGGAAATACTGATTGTCCATGAGCACAACCCTCATGTCATTCCCATTGATCCGCTGAGTCACTCCCGTATTAACAGTTTTGACAACACCCGGGCCGCACAGGAGCTCTGACACGGAATACAAAACAAGGGGCACTGCGAAGCCGCTCCGGAGAGCAGCGCCCAGGAACCTACTGAGCTGCCAGGGCCCACTTCCTCCTCTCAGGAGCTGCACCAAGAGCAGCCAGCACACACCACGCTGCAAGGGCACAGCACACAGCTCCATCCAGTGTGCCCGGGGAAACTGCTGGACACAAGGTCTGCCCTGCAAACCACCACCAGCTGCACCCTGTGGATGCAGGGGCAAAGCAGAACAGCTGCTGCTTTGGCAAAGGAACTACACAAGTGATTTTTAAGTGATTTATAAGGCCTCACAGAGCTGTCAGCCAACGAGGAAGAGATCAAACCCTAAGGCACAGGAGGGCAGCCACCTCTCTGGGCTGAGAGACAACCCCTAGAGGGCTGGGGGCTCCCCAGACCTCATGTTCCCACAGAGCTGAGCATGCTGGCGTTAGACCAGGCAGCACCACAACCCTCCCAGCGCCCCAAAGGTGCTCAGGAGCGATAAAACACTGACCAAACAATGCCCCTATCTGCAACACACCAAATTAAAACAAAACCAACAAATCTTTGGCAAGTTCCTCTCAGCAGCCAAGCCTATCCCGCCACAGCTCCCCATGGAGGCCTCCTGCCCTAATTTGCAGCAATTCTTTGTCAGACCACTGGCAAACACCAAACGTTTGCTCCAATCTGTTACATAAGGCCGTTTTTAAACCTGTGTGCAGGCCGTGGGGAGATGGGGGCACGCTGTGTGTGGCAGCCTGACAGGGCAGCCTGGCTGGCAGGTGAACTCACACACTCCTCAGAATGCGCTTCTCAGAATGCGCTAAGTGGTATCCAACCACTTGTTGTGCGGAAGGAAAACAAATGGATTAGTTAAGGAGGCAACTTCCAAGGGTTTTACACACCTTTCAACCCGGGTCCAGGCTAACTTGAACTGTTTGGAATGGACTAATATCATGGCAACTCAAAAGGGATTTGTGAAACTTCGCTTTTTAACTTCCAAAACACACCAAACATGGCAAGCCCTCATGTTGCCGAGTGCAAAAAAGAAAAGGCGCCTTCCTGACCATCCCCACGACTTCCCGTTGTTTGCTCCCCGAGATCCAAGATCCAGCTCCCCGGCTCAGCTCCCTCCTGCCAGCCAGCGACAGGAGCCACAGGCCTCCCCGGCAGAGCTGCTCCTCATCTGCAAACCTCAGGAACAGCTCAAGTCGGCTCCTGTCTGCTGGGGGCAGGAGGGGGAGGGCACTTTTCCCGTTTCTCACATTCATCCTCACCCGCTTCGCTGAAGAAAAAAAAAGACGTTTTAAATACCAGGTTCAGCACAGTCCTTTCCCCAAATAAACACTTCCCAAGCCCTCTGGAGAGAGGAAAGCCGCATACAAAGAAGCCAACATCCTGCGAGGCTCGGGCAGGCCGGGGCAGGGTGCGGGCCGAGGGGACACGGCGGGGAGGATCCGACCCCATCCCTGCCGCCCACCCGGCCTCGGGGGGCACCGGGGGGCTCGGACCCCTTCCCCAGGGCCACAAAACAGTCACGGCCGGGAGGGGATGGGGCGAGGCGGCCCTGGGCCCTCAGACCCCGGCCCAGTCCGACCCCAGCGCGACCCCAAAGCCTCCCCCACCCCCCGATCCCAACCCGATCCC
>VZRV01005786.1:88034-112965 GCA_013398115.1 Falcunculus frontatus
GCTTCGTGAATACGGGCCGCGGGGCGGAGCGCGGCGCAAGCGCAGCGGGCGCGAGGGTGGCGGCGCAGCGGCGCTGGCGTAGCGCGCGTTCGAGAATAGCGGCCGGCAGGCGGCGGCGCGGCTTTGCGGCAGCGCCGCGCGCTTTACGGCAGCTCCGGTTAACCCCTTGCTGCCCGGCGCCGCTGTCGCGACAGGGCCCACGCTGGCTCGGCGCCCTGCGGGGCTGGAGGGCGCAGCTCTCGCACCGGGAACGGGCCGCGCTGGGGGGTGCCCCGTAGCGTCCGGCCTCACTCACGGATGTGGCTCCGGTGTGGGCTGTCGCGCTGCTGTCGCGATTTGGATGTCACCGTGCTCCGGGTGGGGTTCGGGCCTGTTGCAGAGAACAGCATGAAGTGGTATCGACCCAGTTATAGGGGACAGGCCCTAATATGTGAGTGAGCCCCGCACCGGAGTGCAGAGCCCGTGCTGGGGTAGAGTGCCTGTTTTGGGGTACAGGCCCTGTTCTGGGGTACAGCTGCTATTTTGGGGTACAGCCCCTGTTTTGGGGTACGGCGCCCGTGTTTGGATACAGACCCTGTTTTGGGGTACAGCCCCCGGGTTTGGATACAGACCCTGTTTTGGGGTACAGCCCCACTTTGGAGTACAGCCCCTGCTCTGGGGTACGGCCCCATTCGGGGTACAGCCCCTTTTTGGGGCACAGTTCCCACATCCATGCCCACTACAAGCCTTCTGGGGCAACCTCGGGATGGGGAATGGGGGTCCCGCAGAGGGGCACAGCTGTGGTACCCCCCCCCCCCCCGGATGGAAACAGAGGGAAGTTGGGGTGGGTTTTTTCAGGCATTGCCACCTTTTTGGGGACATCAGCTCTGAGCAAAGCCACTCTGAGGGAGACAGAGCTGCTGCCATCCCACTGCCATCCTGCTGCCTTGCAGGGGACGGAGCTCCAGGACAGTGGGAGCTGCTGGGACAGGAGCCAGGCAGGGAGACAGGAACCAGGCAGGGACACAGACCCCACCTCCTAAAGCCTTTCATTTTCCTCTGATTGATCACCTGGGGACAAATACTCCATCCCCGAATGCCTTCAGAGAAGGAGGGCACAGTCAGAGGATCGTTTCTTTCTCACTCCTTTTTTCTCAACCCCTAAGTTTGAGACTTTCAGGGTTAGGTTGGAGGGAGTGGACACCCCTGCACGACCCTGCTGGTCTCATCTTCACCACAGCATGGAGCAGATGCACCCCAAAAGTATTTTCAGGCAATGGGCAAAGGAGTTTGTGTGGGTTTGGGGGACAATCAGGTCTCCAGCCACCAGCATCACCCCAAGTACCCATTGCAGCATTTCCAACTGCTTGAGTTGGTTCTCTCTCCTGTGACAGAAATGTTCCAGGGAAAAGCTCTCCCCACAACGTTTGGCTGAAGGACTTTCCCCTGTGGGTGTTTGCTCCTACAAAAAACCACTGATTTTAGAGAATCAGGAAAATTCTGAATGCGTGAATTCCGGCTGCTCCCATCCTGTTCCTGTGCTGTGACATGGCTCAGGAGTGTGGTGAGGGGCCATGACCCATGTCCTGCCCCTGGAGAGGATAAAACCACCCCTTGAGAGGATAAAATTACCCCTGAGGAAGATAAAACCACTCCTGCAGAGGATAAAATCATGCTGAAACCCTCCCTTTCCTCTTTGCCCCATCCCACCCCCCCAATTTTGTGGCCATTTCACACACTTTGAGAACTCACAAGCTGTTCAGACGTTTGGCTGGAGAATTGAACCACCCTCTGGAGCAGGAGAGTGGGGAAGAAAGGAGTTTTGATTTTATTTCAAGGCAAATCTCCAGCGGTGAGCACGCGGTGTGCCAAAGGCCTGCAGAGACACGAGCAGCTCATGCCACGGAACCAGCGCAGGGAACAAGAAAAGCCAGGGAATTTCTGTCGGGAAAGCATCCAGCCAGGAACCCTGTCCCTCTCCTGTGGGCACGAGACAATTCGGGCTCATTCACAAGCAGACAACACAAAGAGACCACTGTGACTGCACAGGAGAATGGGAGAACGAACTGCTCCGGGGTGGGTGGGCAACACCTTCCCAGCTGGAACATCCCGGCCTGGGAGACTGGAGAGTGACAGAAACACAGCGAGAACCAGAGGAAAGGAAAAGCCAAGCCTTCACAGTGTCCCTCATGCCCTGATGCCGGGGATCCAGAGCTTTTTGGGAGCTCCTCAGGGTGGGAGGCTGAGCTTGGCTGCACAACCACCCCCATTCCCAAATCCGGGCGCATTCCTGACAAACCCTGCCCGGTCCTCCTGCAGCAGAGGCAAAAAACCCCCTCATTCCAGTGCCAAGGTCCTGCCTGAGTGGCAGCTGGAGCAGGAGCTTAAAATGTGCCTCGTGCTCAGATTTTGAGGCCCTGGAGCAAGAATTTGAGGGAAATCCAATTCATCCTCATGCTCAACACACCAGGGCACAGCAGCAGCTGTGGGGAACCACTGTCAAGAGAGAGAGGGATGCTGAGGGCCAGGCAGGGGGAACCTGGCACAGGGCTTTGGAGACAGGGAAGACACTGAGATCAGCAGATGTCACATCAACGGCTGTGATGGAAATGGCTCTTCTAGGATTAAGTATCTGCCATGGAGTGGAACTGGGGTATGACACCACAATATGGTGATTTCCTTATTCCTATCTGGAGTGTTGTGTCCAACTCTAGGGCCCCCACACAAGAAAGACATGGATCTGTGGGAATGAGACCAGAGGAGGCCACGGAGATGCTCCCAGGGCTGGAGCCCCTCTGCTCTGGAGCCAGGCTGGGAGAGCTGGGGGTGCTCACCTGGAGAGGAGAAGGCTCCAGGGAGAGCTCAGAGCCCCTTGCAGGGCCTAAAGGGGCTCCGGGAGAGCTGGAGAGGGACTGGGGACAAGGGATGGAGGGACAGGACACAGGGAATGGCTTCTCAGTGCCAGAGGGCAGGGCTGGATGGGATCTTGGGAAGGAATTGTTCCCTGGGAGGGTGGGGAGGCCCTGGCACAGGGTGCCCAGAGCAGCTGTGGCTGCCCCTGGATCCCTGGCAGTGTCCAAGGCCAGGTTGGATGGGGCTTGGAGCACCCTGGGACAGTGGAAGGTGTCCCTGCCCATGGCAGGGGTGGCACTGGATGGGCTTCAAGGTCCCTTCCAACACAAACTATTCTGGGATTCTGTGATAACTCTGGAAAAACATTATGGGTAATAAATTCAGCCATGTGCTAAAGGAACTCAACTCACCTTCACTGTCCAAGCCCATTCACTCCAGGGATAATGGTCTCCTTCCAGGCAATAACTGGGGAAAGCAGACACCAGCACTGCCAGGGGCCAGCATGAGGCTCTCTCTGCACTGTGGAAAGGCCACAAAAATGACCTGAGTGCTTGGGAGATGGGACTTTCTCCACACCTCTGCTCTCCAATCCCATTGTTAGAAGATGGGAATAATGGCAGCACCTTTGGTCAGAGCTGATGGGGCATCTCTAAGAGTACAAACCACAACGAGCCACTCACACCAGTCCCCAGCACAGAGGATGAGCCTCATCCATCAACAACGTGCTGTTCTTTTACAGAGAGAACAACATGCAGTGGGAGACTTTAGAGGAAAATAGAGATTTTGCCATTTCCCTCTGCCAGATAACTCTGGTTACCTAGGAACAGACACTTCTCCGATGCGGCCAGTTCTCCTCATCAAGCACAGGATGAGCATTTATTGTCTTGTGATCAGGAGAAAAACACAAACAAAACCCAGAACTCCACGGGTGACATGAAACATCGCACACAGACACGCCACGTGACGCCCGACCACACCAGGAGCCAGGGCCGGGTTAATGGTGTTAAGAACTCTTAGAAATCTATTGTAAACATTTAAAAACATACAGAGGAGTCCAAAAAAAAAAAATTAAGCCACGGTTGTTCAGGCAGCGTGTTGGGTCAACCTTCTGGAATTACGGTTTCTGGCATGGAAGAGGAGGGAGGGGGATGAGATGGCAGATCCCACCTGGAGGTGCATTGAGCTCCACAGGGATCTCAGGCAGTGCAGGCTAATGGGGGTGATTTTGGTGTCCAGCTCCAACCATTCTGCTGGGCAGGCTCCCAGGCACCCTCTCCCCTTGCATCAAGCATTTCCAGTGTGACTGAGGGTGGGTGCTTCAACACAGCTCCCAGATTCTCCAAGGGGAAAATTCCAAAGAGAAGCAGGATGCGGAGCCCCCGGTAACGCTTCTCCTCTTGGTTCCTTCGAAACCTCCAACCTGACACACTAAAATGGGGCAGGAATCAAATGGCTTTGAAGAATTTTGGCAAGAGGCTGCGGATGGCGAGTGGCAGGACCAAGGGACACGGGCACACCATGTCCTGGCTCCCAAGTGTGGCCAATCCCACCTTCAGCCCCGCTGACCCTCATCCCATGGTGCATCCTTCGTATTTCCAGGGAGTCAACGCCAGGCAGTTCTTTCATCACTCTGATGGCAAGCGACAGAGAACACTTAAAATTACACTTGACACAGGACAAAGGCACCTAAAAGCTTCACAACGCCATCAGGTCGTGTTCTGTTAAGAAGGCTCCAAGAGCTCGTCCTCCCAGGCACATTGCACACTCTCCAGGAAAAGCCCCTGGTGTTGGGAGCACATTCCGTGTCCCAGAGCCAGTGGAGGGCTGCTCCTGCAGCAGGGGGTCAGTGGGGCTGTAAACGGAAATTCGGGGAGGCTCTGCCCTCCCAGCCAGGGTTGCTTTTGCTTTGGCCCTGGTAACACAGGGGTTGTGCAGACTCCAGGCCGTGCTTCCCTCATTATTTACAGTGTGACACAGGACGAGTTAATAAGGAAACGGAATTCTGCAGGGGCGAGGGGGAAGCGGGAGCTCTCCTCCGTGAACTGTGATTTCATTAGATAAGGCACATGTAGAGAAAAATTTTCAAAAGATCACTTGCAAATCAATTCCACCTAGCTAGGACCATGTCCCTGTCCCTTTCCAAGAGCCAGTTTTGTTTTCCAGTTGCTCAGTGTGAATTTGGAGTGACCCCATCAGCAGCCTGCCAAGGCAGCAGGCTCCGGGTCTGATCCCCAGGGTGCCCAACCCCTCCTAGGTCTCCCAAACGGAGCACTCTGGATCATTGGCCAAAACTTTGAGAGCCAAAGACTTGGAACACTCACTCCCTATAAAAAAATTGGGAACTGACCTCCCAGTTTGGACAGGTTTGAAAAAATTCACAGCAAGCTGAGGGGGAAGAGGAAACCGCAGCCTTTGCTGCCTGGATCGCTGTAGGACACAGGGAATTGTATGGCTCAGGCACAGAATGGAGATGAATGACAAGGTGGAGGATAATCTCAGGGAAAACAATCCCTCTCGACAGCTTCATCCTTCCTTCAGCTGATCCTTGGAAAAAGGCAGGAATCTCTCCCTCATAGAAGTGCTGCCAGCCACAGCCAACAGCAGCCATGAGGACCAACAAGCTTCCCTTGGTCTCCCAGACCCCACTGTAATGTTTGGAGTTCAACTACACCAGCAGAAGGCAGAATTAAACTATTCATTGTAACAGAAGCATTTCCAGACCACACTGGGGCCCCAGCACTGAGATCAATCATTATCTTGCATCCAGCTCCTGGCCGGGAACCCAGGAAAAGGGAGTCCCAACGGGACGAGGTGTGTCCAGTGGGGCATTCCTCGGGCCAGCACAAAACCTGGCTGGAAGTTACACGGTGGGGAGATCTCGTGCTGAGTCCCTGTACCAGGGTCAACATCGCCAAGGCCCAGTGTCAGCTCTGCACTGGTTTCCACTGGGCTTTGGTTCAGGCTTTAGGGAGCAATCCTGAACCTAAGGAGATGAATCTGCACCTTTGGAGCGCACAGATCTGGCAAGAAGTTTTGGCAGCAGGGAAAGCAAGACCTGTAGCATCGCAACGGTCTGAGCCAGGCAAATGAGGACTCGTGGGGACTTCACATCCGAGGACTCACCCAGGGCACGCTCTGTTACCTGCAGGGATCCTCCCACGGAGGGTGGAGCTTTCACAAATCACGTCAGTGTCACCAGTACCAAATAATTTAAGTTTCCCTTAGAGTGAAAAATTCCACATTATTCATCCAGGAGAGTAAACACCAGTTGCTACCAATGCTCTGATTGCATTTGCTACAGACGGCGTGGTGCTGTGCTGTGCATTCCATGGAAGCTGAGCAGGAGCAGCTGTGGCAGTGCTGCCATCGCAGGGAAGCCGAGCCTTTTCCGGGGATGGTCAGGAGAGGATTCCCTCAAGCAAGGGCAATGAAGGGTTTGTTCTCAGTCTGCAACGAGGCAAATACTGGTGACTCAAGGCAAACAAAAAGCTTTCTGCCACGGCTGTGCAGTGCAGTGGAGGTGGGAAGGGCTGAGAACACGGATATTCCGCAGGGATCAGGAGACAAGAACCAGAAAGGTCCCCGAGATGAGTGGGGTGCTTGGGGGGGAATGCAAATGATCTTTTCCAATAACAAGAATAAAAAGACCAAAAAGGAGAGAATCCAGGCAGTTTGCAGCTGTTGCTGCTTAAGGCCATTGGTTTCCAGAGGGGTAGTTGGGCACTGTGGGATACTCTGGCAGGCTGTTCCCAGAAAAATTGCTGTATTGGGCCTCCCTGCTGGGAGGGTTCCTCCATGCGCCACTGTTCCACTCATCTTGAGCCTTCTGGAAGCTTCCACCAGCCCCTCGGTAGATTTTATGTACCTAAGGGATAAAAGGGAGGACAAGAGGAGAGTCAGCACCAGGAGCCCAGAGCTGTGCCCCCGCAGAGCCACTTGGGAACGGGACAGTGGATTTGTTCCTCTCTCTGTGAAGAGCCGGATTTCCGAGGAACGAAAGCACAAAAAATGCAATAATACAGTGAACAGAGCTGCAGATAGAGAATATCAACCCAATACTTGAACCCATTTCAGCTGCATGCCCAGGATTCAGGTGGGGGATCCCACAGCAAGGCAGCCAGCCCAGGCCAGGGGGTTGAAACCTCTCCAACACAGCCACCACTGCTTCCACAGGCCTTCTGTTTTCCCTGTCTGCCAAAGCATTCCAGAGAGTCCTACTGCAAATCCTTCTTTCTGCAGGGACCCATTTCCTACCCTGCCACCTGGTCCCCACTGCAGATGCTTCACCATTGACCATCCCAATGAGCAACAAATCATAGAATCACAGGATTGCTGAGGTTGGAAAAGACCTCCAAGACCACCAAGTCCAACCATCAGCCCAGCTCCACCATCATGTTCACCACCAGCCCATGTCTCCAGGGGCTACATCCACTTCCAGGGATGATGATTCCACCACTACCCTGGGCAGCCTGTTCCAATGTTTTACAACCCTTTCTGTGAAATTAAATGTTCCCTAATATCCAATCCAAACCTCTCCACACAGCCTCAGGATGCTCCACATGAAGCTTGCTTTGCATGACATAAAGCAACATCACCACATGAGACTGTGACAATTTCCAGCCTGAGCTGTCTTGTGCTGGTCTGGATTTGTCCTCCAGAAACTCTGAGAGACATCAACTGACTGCACTGTGCAACCTTTCAAAGCAGTGATGGCTTGTGGTGGCTGCTGAGCTGCCTCTTCGCATTATTGTGATACACAGCAGGGATACTCCAAGGCAGAGAGAGATCTGAAGAATCCCATAATCCCTGAATGGTTTGGGTTGGAAGGGACCTTAAAACTCATTTCATTCCACCCTCCTGCCATGGGCAGGGACAGCTTCCACTAGAAGAACCTACCCTTAAAATGCAGATGAGCATCGCGACCGCTGACATCGTGAACATGATGGCAGGGAATAGCATGAACACAGCAGCTGCCACGTTGGTGCTGAAGAAGGTGATGGCTGCCAACCATCCACTGGAAGAAAAAGACATACAATATCATTATAATCAGCTTTTCAAAGTGTCCCTGTTATCAGAAAAACTGTTTACTCGCTTATAAGGCCCCATCAGAGGCTGCCCAGAGCAGCTGTGCCTGCCCCTGGATCCCTGGAAGTGTCCAAGGCCAGGTTGGACAGGGCTTGGGGCACCCTGGGATAGTGGAAGGTGTCCCTGCCCATGGCAGGGGTGGAATGGGATGGGCTTTAACATCCCTTCCAAACCAAACCATTCTCTGTTTCTGTGATTCATAACCCAGAAATTACAAAGCAGCTTTTAAACTCTTGAAAATGAAACAATGAGGACAATTGACAGAATTCAGTGCAGGTATTTCCCCAAGATCTTAACTCTCACTTGCCAGCATCCCTCACTAATCCAGTCTCAGAGCTTTAAGGGACAGCCAGCTGCATGGAGTTTGGGAAGAGAAGATATATTCCCAAAGTGCTTTTGGTTGTGCATCTAGAGACCAGAACAGGGATCAGGGAACACCAGGGTCCTGTGATTTACACTCCATCTCCATTCCTTTGCTGGCAAAAACCAGGTGAGGCATCAGCAATTCTGAAAACGGTGTTACATGGAGAGCTAGGACTTTCCATTACTTGCAGTTTCAGCAGAAATTGTTCTCAAGTCTCTACAGATAGGAAATTAAAATGCCAAACAATTATAACACAACCAGGGACAGACACTAACCAGCTCCCATTTATTTTAGGAGAACTCTCACAGTACTTCTCATAGGCCAACAGCGAGTCACCACATTCTGCTCACCGTGTGCTGCCAGCACTGAGGGCAAAGCTGAGCCTGACACGGGCTGGTTAAATGGTAAAAGAAATGGACACTGAGGGAAGAGGCTACAGAGAGCAACCAGGTGAAGATCACAGAATGGTTTGGGTTGGAAGGGACCTTAAAGCCCAGCCAGACCACATGGGCAGGGACACCTTCCACCAGACCAGGTTGCTCCAAGTCCCATCCAAGTTGGCTTTGATTTCTGCCAACACAGCAATGAAACCCGAATCCTGCACCCCAAGAGCAGATACAGCTGTGCCACTGGGGAAATCAGAAAGCTTCTTCCCCTCCACCCTGTACAGACTCCCATCAGCCTCTCCAAGTCCTTGGAAACAACCCAGAGCTCCCGAGCCTGCTGGAACATTCCCACTTACCACGCTCCCCATCCGGAGAAGCCGATGGCCTGCAGGACCGTGAGGAGGAACTGCGCTCCAAAGATGAAGAAAAAGGCCATGAAATTAAAGGAACTGTCTGACCTGTGGAGGAAGAGAGAAGGTAAAGGGGGCACTGGCACCTTGTGCTGCTCCACACCCATGTCTGACCCCACCACCACATTCAAACCCTCCACAGCTGTGTGCTGGAAGGCTTCTCCCCCTTCCCTGGCAGTGAGAGCACACAGCTCCATGACTCAGCAGCACAGACTGTCTCCCAATAACCTGGCTCTTGCTGTTGCTCTCCCCAAGGAATTGCACGCATGATGACACACAAGGAGAGGCGGAGGGACACGAGTCTCCTCCACAGAGAGTCTGAATCATTCTCTGACCAAACGTCAGCCCAGCCTGACACCTGCCTGACACCTGCCCAGCTCAGCCCCTGGCAAGGAGGCACACAGGGGCCTGACACTGGCAGGCAGAGCTTGTCCATCCACTAAAAGTGATCACTGAGCATGAGAATTCCAGCTGGGACCGTCTCAGTGTCTGCTTGTCCTCATGTTCCCACACCCATGGTAAATAATCCAGCACTGGGACATCATAGGAGGGAAAGCAGCCATGAGAGAGGTGGGTGGTACCCTGAAAGCAGAGACACACTTCCCTTCCCATCCTCAGGATGTACAGGTGAGGTCCTTGAGTTTATGCAGGTACAATGATTAGGTGCAAAATCACCCCAAGCAAGATGCTGAGCAGGGACATTCGCAGTCTCTGTCACGGGTGCAACTGGGGGCCCAGCACTGCCCTGCCCAAGTCTGGGCTCTGCCACAACACATCTTCATCCCATCAAACCAACCATATCAGGCATATCTGAAGTTCCTCAAACTATCATTTTTACTGATACAAATTATTTCCATACTCTAAGGATCTCAAAGGGCCAATGATTTATCTACAGATCTACAAAAACCACTTCAGGTGCTTATGAGGCAGTTTGGTGCAAAAGAGAGTTGTTAACAAAAGAGCTCCAACCACTGCCAGCTCCTGCTTAAACCCTGAAAGTATTTAAATGCTTATTATTTTAATTATTTTTATTATGCTAATGGTTGTTAGTATTATAATTCTAGCCCCTGATGCCTAGGGAGGAGATGAGGGAGGTGAGGCATGTGGAGAAGCCTCCAGCCAGGCCCACGCTCCTCGGAGCTGCCTGTGTTGATCCAGGTGTCTGTCAGCTCCCAAATGGTGGTTGTGGAAGATTTGTCATTCTTGAGTATCCTCACAATCCCATCCTTCACATACCACCTCAGAATACAGCAATGTGAAAGAAATACTTCAGGCAGGGCCTGCTGACAGTGGTGCCTGTCAGAATCCAATTAACGAGGATTAGGCTCGAGGCTGAGCCTTCAAACAGACTCTTGCAACTCCGACCTGAAGGGGCTGGAGGAGTCTTCATTTGAAAGGATCTGCAGGAATTAGTGAGGATACAGAGAAAAGGTGATTTCTCATCCAGCTTTCTGGTGCAGATTTGCTACAGCTTTGCCCTAGCACCAAAGCTCTGCAGCTAATTTAATTTGGGATGCAGCGGGATGACGAAGGTTTTACGGAAGCACCCTCGCAGCACAGGGTGCCAGCACTGAAGGGTGGCCCCCTCCAGGACAAGTGGGTCTGATTTTGCCTCTGGAATCACCACTTGTGATCCCAACAGAGCTGCCCCTCCGCAGTGATTTCCACGCCTCTTCCCAGATGCCGTCCCAGGGGATGATCCCTGGGCTCCCCACTCTGTCCCTGGGGTTGAGTCTTTATTTAACGGCAAGTCTCTGCATAGAGTAACCTCGGGGACCTCTCAGCATTCACTTGCATAAACACATCCAAACAACGTTCAAGGAATAATGAGAAACGGCCCTCGTGAAGCCCGGGGAGGTCAGCAGGGAGGAGTAATTTTTCCCAGACTTTAGAATGGAAACTCCTCTTTGAACAGAGCTCCAGCACTTGGAGGCCCTGGGGCTTCTGAGCTCGTGATGGGGACAAACTCCGGCCCCAGAGGGCAAGAGTTCAGAGCTGGGATTTTTGTGTCGTTTAGAACTTTGAGACAAATCCAACCCTCCTGTTTCCAGCAGAAATGACCCTCCCCTGTACTCCACTGGTGATCTATCAGTACCTGCCCAGTGCTGTGGGCACACAAAGCATCAATGCAGAAGCACATTTAAACCATTAATTTATCATGTGCTAAACAGACAGGACCCACCTGCCACCTCCCATTTCCATCAACTGCTCTTGCTGTTATCCAAACCAGCTCATCACAGGGTCTGGTGAATAATCAAAATCCAGAGTATCCTACCAGGAGGAGCATCACCTCCAGAGGGCAAACCCCTGACTGGTGTGTGGGGTGTGGTGGTGGCACTGAGCAGGCCCTTCCTTTCCCTGTGTCAGGCTGGGAACTGCTCAGGACCCTCCCAGCTCTGCCAGGCTTTACACATTAATGTCTCAGTGATGCCTCGTGGTCCACAGCAAATGCAAATGATTATTAATTAAAGCAAAAATGTAGGATGGCTTTAAATATTTGTGGAGTTTCAGAAGGAGTGACTCCAGGGAACTGCTTTTATCTAAAAAGCTAAGCAGACAAGCTCTCAAGTAGCTAGAGACAGAAGTCAGAAGAGTTCTCAAAAACTAATAACTTAATAGTCTTCCATCAAAATAAGCCTCAATGAAGCTTTACCAAATTAGCACCTATTTTAAAGCTGCACTGAGATGAGGGTGCTGCTAAGTTTGAGATATTTAAGTAAAATATGAATTTAACCCCCTTAGAAGAGGCAAACTGCTCACCTCTAACCTTATGTGACCCTCAGTTCTGTATCTAGTACTTAAAAGTAGCCACATTCTTCTTCATTTTGTAAGTAAACAAGACATTCAGACTTCAAGTGCTGAAGCTTCATCCCAGCCAGAGAGATCTCCCCAGCAGCACCTCCCAGTAACAACTGGGGAAGCTTCCAGAGGAAACTGGACCAGAAGCACCTCCTGGGCTCCTACTCACCGAAAGGCTTTGTAGGCAGGTCGGAACCAGCAGACGTAGCCACAGGGACTGAAGAGGATGAGCCAGAGGATGGCCAGGCCGAAGTTGACCCCGTAGCCTCCCCCGATCCACCAGGCCAGGCAGGCGATGAGGTTCACAGCCAGTGTGATGCAGTAAACTGGGGAAAGGGCAGAGGAGAGAACGTAAGGTGGGGCAGTATCAGGACTTCATGAGAAAAGGAAACAAAAGATAATGGCTGGAGCTGTGTCAGGCCTTGGGATGGATCTCAGGGAAAGGTTCTTCCCCCCGAGGGCGCTGGGCACTGCCCGGGCTCCCCAGGGAATGGTCCTGGCCCCGAGGCTGCCAGAGCTCCAGGAGCGTTTGGACACCGCTGCCAGGGATGCCCAGGGTGGGATTGTTGGGGTGTCTGTGCAGGGCCAGGGGCTGCACTGATGATCCCTGTGGGTCCCTCCCAGCTCAGGACATTCCAGGACTCTATGAAGCCCCCGGGGTTCCAATGGGAAGGGTCCCTGGGGCAGCAGTGCAGCTGCTCTGAGCGAGTCACAGGTTCCTGTGTGACCCCGGAGCTGGGAGCACAGGAACATCCAGCTCCAGAGGGATCCTGCAGCAGAGGGATGAGGGAACTCTTTTACAACCTGTCAAAAGATGAAGAGCTTGGGTAGCAACTGATGTGACCAATACACGACTCAGGCCAGTGTTATTATGAATTATGAGCAAGGTCTAATTTCCATTTGTAGCAAAACCCTTTGAGAGAGGAGAGGGGGGTAACCCTGCCCCCGCCTCTGAATGACTCTGTGCTTGCTGGGGCTGCCTCAGGAGCTATCTCAGAGCCGGCTCAGTGCCTTGCAGGCTCTCTCTCCGCTTCTCTGGGCCTCTGAGGAAGCCTGGATGCCAGCTTGAGGGCTTGGAAGTGCTGCCTTGAGCAAGGGGATAAACAAACTCCAATCAGGCTGAGAATATGGGACCATAGGGGTGGCTTAGAGGCCTTTTCACATCCCTGTTCCTGTCACTTGGATAAAAAGGAACAGTTGACAAAGGCCCCCAGAGCACAGCAGTGCTGCACTAAGTAGTAGTATATGAAGGGATGCTACTCCCCCATTTTCCTGGAGCTCACATCCCTGGAAAGGGGGTTCAGCCCCAAGCCAGGGCTCCCTGCAGCTGTCCCTGCATCCCCTCAGGCACTGCCAGGGTCAAAGAGGCCAATTTACAAGCTCCTATCTTGGAAAACTGGTGGTGACTCTTCAAACCCTTTGTGCTAACCTGTATCAACAAGCACAGAGAAAGGAGAAGGTGGAAGGTCCAAACACCAAAGACCCTCAAGCACAGCCTGGTGATGAGCTCATGGGAACACTCTGGACCTTGGCCTCAGTTATTCAGGCACAATTAAATCCCTGACTTTCTCTTCACCGGTGCCAAGGGAACATGTCCTGCCCATTCCCCGCTTCACTCCCTGCCATGGCTCTGCAGCTCAGCTGCACATCACTGCCTTGGTCCTTTTGACTCTTCCCTCTCCTCCTGGGCACTGACCCACCTGCCTTCACACAGCCCGGGGGTCCTAAACAACTGCAAGGTTTTATGGTCACAAAATTATACTGACAACACAGGAGAATGAAACCTAAACCCAGCTGCTACTTCTGACTTACACATGGCCCGCAAGTAAAATAAAACATTGTTTTACTGCAAAGAAAATGTCTTCTGAGTAGCCAACAAAGCTTAATACACAATGGTTTGGATGTGTATTAATGGTGGGAGGAAGAAAGAATAGTAGTTATTTAAATTAATTAATTTTAGGTATTCAAACTAACAGTTTGTAGATTCCCCATTCCTGGAAGTGTCCAAGGCCAGGTTGGACAGGGCTGGAGCAGCCTGGGACAGTGGAAGGTGTCCCTGCCCATAGCAGGGGGTGGCACTGGATGGGCTTTAAGGCCCCTCCAACCCAAACTGTTCTGGGATTCCATGAATCTCTGCTATTTCATTTATACACCAATTAGCTATACTTCTCCAAATATTCATTTTCATAAGCTATTTATTCTCCAAAAGTTACTTAATTAAAAAACCCAACAAAACAACACCAAGCCAAGAGCATCAACAAAGTTTTAAGGAACTTTTGGCTCTCCCTGTGCCTCAGGTCGGAGTTTGTTCTCCAGCAGTGGGAGCTCCGGTACAGCCTTCCCCAAACCTCCCTCCACCTTAATCCAGCGCTCACATCCAATTAAAGTAATGAGCAATCACCCTTCCAGCAATGACTTGCTCGTTTCTACTTTCCAAAACTGGCCTTTTCTTGTTTACCTTCTTCCCTTTACATGTCTCTCTCCAACCCGTGCCAAAAAATCAGGGAGACCCCAAAAGGAAGCGCGCTGCAGATGGAAATGTGAAACTCCTGGTGCAGATGGCAGCTCTCCTGGCCATGCCCAAATCCCTGGCTCTCCTCCAGCCTGCCATTAACTCGACTGAGGGACTCTTTGTTTTGGGAGAGGGGAGGACAAAGGAGGCTTTACAGCGTCGACATCGCACCAGTGAGTCTGGAGGGACAGGCAGCTTCTTCAGGCAAGAAAATTACAGAGCTCATTGCAGCAGCTCCACATAACCAAAGAACAATGGAGCCATGGATTATGCCATTATTTATGCACACAAATCTCTCTCCTACACACATCCCGTGCATCTGGAATAAAAGCCACGCCACCAAATGCAGAGCTGGCAGAAAACAAGCTTTCCTTCAGTGAGAAGGGTAAAGAGGATGACAAGCATTTGGGGAAAAAAAGATAAGCAAGGCAAAAAGATTCTTAATCTTCCAAAGCATTCCCTGTGGTTTCCTAGGCCTGCCACACCGATTTCATTCCTTGGAGAAGAATGGTCAATTTTCATTCCTGGTTTCTAAATGGCTGAGGGAAACAACAGGAGCCCAGGGCCAGGAGCTCTGTTCACACAGAGTATCAGCACATCACCAGCTGTGACAGAGGATCAGCTCCCAACTCCAGTAGGATGGGGAATGTTTGAGGGGCTGTGGATAGCTAAGGAAGAGCCAGCATGCAGCTAGAACACTCTGCTTCCATTGGGAAGGGAAATCTGGGGATAAGAGTGAATTTTAGCCTTCTTAGAGTGAGGTAGGGAGCCAGGTAGCAGCAAATGGGCTGCATTTGTTTAGTCTAAAATTCTCCTATTCCTCTTTAGGGGAACTGGGAATTTCCTTAAGGTACCTATTTTTGGGAGTGAAAGAGGGCTTACAAAAAGGCTGGAGAGGGACTTCGGAGAAGGGACAGAGGGACAGAACAAGGGGGAATGGCTTCCCACTGCCAGAGGGCAGGGATAGATGGGATATTGGGAAGGAATTGTCCCCTGGGAGGGTGGGGAGGCCCTGGCACAGGGTGCCCAGAGCAGCTGTGGCTGCCCCTGGATCCCTGGAAGTGTCCAAAGCCAGGTTGGACAGGGCTTGGAGCACTTTGGGATAGCGGAAGGGTGTCCCTGCCCATGGCAGGGGTGGGATGAGATGATCCTTCAGGTCCCTTCCCACCCCATCTCAGGCTGGGATTCTGTGATCATTTGACATTAATAAAGGTATCAAATGTGCTCTGCTTTTTCCCTCTTCAGATTTACTGACAGCACTGACACCCTCCTTTCTTCAAGATCCTTCAAGGATTCAAGGTACAGCTTAAAATTCAGGCATAAAGTTATATTAGAATATTCTAAGGGGGATCACTGCTCCTCATCCAAACTTTAAAGCATGTAAGTCATTGAGATCTATGGGGTTTTACTACACAAATACCTTTTTCCAGCACAGGTTTTTTTTATTCAACTTACAGATCCACACATGATAGATTCTCTTCACCAGAAACTGGTAATCGATGGGAATTTCATCAGCAAAATTCTGGTAGAAACATGGTTTCAGAGGGATGAACTTGGGGAGCGGTGGGAAGTTATTCACCTTTTCTGGAACACAGAACACAGATTTCAGCTGGGAGCAGAAATATGTCAGACCCTCTACACCTTCCCAACAGTGCTGCATGTTCATCCTCTCCCCAGGATGAACACAAATATTTTGGTTTTCTTCCTCAGCAGTGGACAGGATATTTATTCTACTATACACAAGGCTGAGAGAGGGGAATAGGAACAAGCTAACAAACATCACGTGGATTTAACACCTTTACACATCAGCGTGAAGTTGTGTGAAAGGTGCTGCAAGGAAAAAAAAAAACCTTAAAATAAGCTCCAGGATGACCTTCCTCAGGAAGGGGGAGGTGTCAGCAGCATCTGGGGGAAACAGCTGCACTAGAGGTGATAAGTTACAACCCTTCAGAAATCCACAGCAAGAGGAAAGAAAGGCTGGTGAGTGTCCACACAGGCAGATTTACCGTCAGCCAGCAGCTCTGAGTAGGCAGGAGCTTGTCCTGGCCATGGGTCAGGCCTTAGGACCTGCAGTAGCCTGGGACAATAAGGAAGGGTACCTGAAAGCATCCCCAAACTGGAATTCTGTACCCAGGTATCATCAAGCTCAGGGAAATAAGTCAGATGTTGTGAAGGAATTCCTCCCTGGGAGGGGTGGGAGGCCCTGGCACAGGGTGCCCAGAGCAGCTGTGGCTGCCCCTGGATCCCTGGCAGTGTCCAAGGCCAGGTTGGACGGGGCTTGGAGCATCCTGGGACAGTGGAAGGTGTCCCTGCCCATGGCAAGGGTTTGGAACTGGATGGGCTTTAAGGTCCCTTCCAAACCAAACCATTTTGTGATTCCATGATTTTATGTCAGGGATGACCTTGTTTTGAAAGCACACATGATTTTTAATGGGAAAAGGGCACATTCAAGTTTTTCCTGCAAGGTTAAGCCCTAGGAAAAAAAATAAAAGCAAACAAAAAATAAAAAATCTTTGCATTCAGAGACAATAAATCAGCAAATGCTGCCAAAAGCTATATGGTGAAGAAAACCCTACCTTGGGAAGAATTTCTGTTTTAAAATCAAGTAATTAAATGCCTAAATCCTCTGCTGCTGTCAGCTCCCGGATTTGTCTGTGTGTGCCTGGATGTGTGTTCCTACATGTTTGGGAATGTTTGCTCTTGCCTTCCAGAGCTGATTAAAGTTTGATTCCAGGGCATTGTGACTAATTGTCTCTAGCCTCCTTCAGCCCCAGTAAACAGAATTAAAAAAAAACCAGAGGAAGAGATGAAGAATGTCCTGGGAAAACCTCCAAATGGCGCAGGAGACGAGAGGAAATGTCTGAACAAGAACTGTCAGCACAAGAGTTCCCCTTCTCTTCCCATTATCTCCGGCTGAGGAGACATTTTGCAGGAGCAGCTCCTCAGCTCCGTTTGAAGGTTGGCAGGGAAGAGCCTAGAGCTGCAGCCAGGCTTTAGGAAGGAAAAAGGCTTTCCCTCATGCATATTTTCACACAGAAAATATGGTGAGAACGCCCACTGGGAATACATCAGAAGTAGCTATGGAATAATGTCTGAAGTCACCAGCCCAAATTGACTTCTCCAGATAAAAACAAATATCAAGTCTTCTGCCCCTCCTCACCCACCTCCCTTAAACCCTTTTTACATTCATTCAGATGCCCTCCAAGCTGGTTTGAGTTACTGGTTAACACCACTGCTGACCCCATCCCATGGAGAGCTGATGGCCCACAGATGCTTTCAAAGTCCACAGGAATTTGGACTCCTTTGCATTAATTTTTTGTTTGCTGTAAACACCTAATGGGATTTCTCCTGCACAGTGTGTCCCTGCAGCCTAGGAAGGGATTTAACAATGCAGGATCAAGGGAAGGGGGGGACACAGCTTTTAAAGCTGAGGGGACTGGTTTCTGGGGAAGCCAGTAAGACCAAGATTAATCAAACACAGTAAAAGCAGATTCTCTAACAATTTTTTTTTTTTCTGAGGGATGAGGAAACTTTTGTTCTGTCCCTCTTCAACAGCTGAAGCTGCAGATTGTTCCTCTGGTTCTGCTCGCTCCCATTTTCTGTCACGGACAGCAGAGTTGCTGCCAGCTCCCAGTGCAGAGCTCCCATGTGGTGGGGCCAAAACCAACCAGCCACTGCAGTGTGTCATTTTTCAAGCTCATAAAATGGTCCAAACACCCCCACAATGGTTTGTTAGGTGCACAAAGCTGGGGATTACACCTCTTCTCTGCTGCTGCCCAGCTGCTGCCCACCTCCTCCCACCCAGAGACCCTGCAGTTCCCAGCTGTTCTGGGTTACTTCTGAGATCAGACAAAATAAATTACATTAAAATATCCCCTTTCACGTCTGATTGCAGAGCTTGGAGTGCTACAGCTCTCCCATCAAGGCTGGGATCAACACATCAGATCAGCAAATGGACCCCATGCTTTCAGAAACCAAACTGCATCACCCATGAGCAGCAGCTGGAGGCAAATTCCAGACTTCCTCTTATTTTAAAAAAAGTTGGAATTTTGTTACTAATTTCACTGCAAGTAAAATTCAGATGGATTAATGTCAATAGCACGGCCAGGAACACTATGGAAGGCCTCTGTAAAGAAGGAATTATTTTCATGTACTTTTCTCTGAATAAATTCCACCCTCATAAAACTTCCAAGTGAGTCACACCTGAGCCTTTATCACTTGGGCAGAAACCTCAGGTGACAGATCAGGACACAGCAGGAAAGTGAATGTGACCAAGGCAAGAGAAGTAGCTGAAGAGCTTTAGGGATCACCAAGGTCTCGGGAAGGGACACAGGTCACATTCCTGACACGCTACAGCCACCACAGCATCGTGAACAACGCTCTGAAACCACTCTCCCTCCTTGCCGTATCTGAGGTGCTCTTACCTGCCATTTCTAACACTTGTGTTCCCTGGTGAGGTTTCAGACAGAGCAACAGATCTGTTGGAGAAAGAATATCAGGTCAGCACGTGTCACTGACCAGCCCCCAGAGAGCCTCCTGGAACTGGGAATATTCCCAGTGCGTGACACAACAGCCCAGGGTTCCCACTACAAACTACTCGTGTCCAGTCACCCAAAGGAGGAAGGCTGGAGCCTCCCAGAAAGGATCCCGATTTCTCCTTGTGCAGAGGAAGCTCTGGCAGCGCCTCATTCAGCCACTTGGAAGGTTTGTGTTGTCCAGCAGCAAACAAATGTGCCCCTGGCACTGCCTGGCAAAGGCTGAGGATGCTCAGGGAGCCCCTGCCACAACACCTGCAGCTTCCAGGGGCAGCCACACACGTTGGGGTGGGACCCGGCAGAGCTCGTATATTGGAAGAGTAATGTGTAGAGCTCACCAGACTTAATGCTTCATTTAGGTGCCGAGACGATTTGTTGGCTCCTGGCTCTCTATGGTGCTTCCCAACTCCTGGAACAAACAGATAATCCCTGTTAGCTGGGCACGAAACTCCTGCTTAACAAAAAAATAATCAGCTGGAACCAAACCAAACACTCCTCATTATTTTAGAAATTCTGCACAAATGCAAATTCATTCTTCCTGTTACCACCACTGAGCGAGGCTGTAACTCTGGCAGAAGCAAATCCTGGGAAGTTTACCCAGCATCAGCCGTGTTGCTGATTTTGGCAGAGCTGATCCCACAGATGAAATACATAGAGAGGTCTTTGCTGAGCTTTAATTCCACCCCATCTCCCTTAAGGATAAAAACACCATGTGTCCCTACCTGCAAATCCCAGAATGGAAACACAGAACACACAAACCAACCCTGCAAACCAGCACTGTGGAGTCTGACAGAAATGAAGGCAGTCTAGACTAAAAACTACTCTAAAAACACCGACAGCAGCCACAGCAGCAGGGTCAGAACAGCCACACTGTATCCAAATCCCTCGGGAGTTAGAGCAGCTGGTTCCCCTTTACTGCACCTCCATGCTCTCCTCCCGTGTGCCCCGGGTAAGGTCTGGAGGCTGCACAGTTTTGCACTAGCACAGCTGTTTTGTGAGGTTGCTTTTGCTTTTCTTTTCATTTGAGCTACTCTAACCCAGCCCATGGAAACAACAGCACCTGGGACTGTACAAGCAGCCTGTTCTTCCTCTGCAGAGATGGACAAGCTTAAATATGTCTGCACAGAGGAGAACATACTGTTTTCCTGGACCAGTCTCTAGGAAGCCACAGAGTATGGACAGGAGGCTCTGTCCCCCGGGAGCTGCTCAGGGATCCATCCCTGTCACAGCTGAGGCCTCTGGGCTGTCCCACAACACCAACACTGCCCTGTGCCCGACAGCGTTTTGAACCTGATGGTTTGGAAATGGGAGCCTTTGGCTTTGCATTTTTCAAATGTGTGAAGAGAAAACAAAGGATGAAGACAGTTAAGAACACCATTAAAACTTCACCACACCCTTCTGCAGCTGCTCCCGGCTGAGATCTGGGAATTTCGAGGGAAGAACAAATGGCCCCTGAACACCAGCTACACTAAAGCACTAAGAGAGAGGAATCTTTTACTGAAAAATGAGCCTGTGAACAAGGTCCTTCCTCAGAAGAGGATTATTTAGCTACTGCACTTCAGTGTTGGTGTCCTACAGCTGCAGAGAGGTGTCTGTCCACTGGAAAAGGGATCAGAAGGAAAGACTGAAGGGGACGTTCCTGGCTTGACAGAGCCAGACAATGGTTTTCCCATGCCCTCCTCTCAAGGAGACCTGTGGTGCTCTTGAGAGGCTTCAACTCAAATAAAGAAATAAAACCCCCAGGCAAAGCAGCATTCTGGTGATGCAGTCCCTTCTCCTTTCACCCAGCTTTGTCATCCACCTGCTCCTTTCCTAACAAACTCCAGCCACACTTTGGTGCTTTGAAGACAGAGCACATGAAATTGGGATAGTCCTGTGCAGGGCCAGGGCTTGGACTCGATGATTCTTGTGGATCATTTCCAACTCAGGAGATTCCAGGATTCTTATGCAAAGAAGCTACAACAGAAACTTCTGGATGCTCCCCTCTTCAGCCAGTTTGCTTCCACGAGTAATCTCACAGAAGTTCCTGGGACAAGGACTAATTTCCCTACAGAAAGATGTGGTTTGGATCCACAAAGCAGCATTAAGAACACTTCTCTCAGCAAGGATAAGCACACAAGGCCATGTTTTACAGTGAGTAATCAGTTCCTGAGATGTGTTGACCTTCCCAGCTCCTGGTAAAAGGAAAGGGAGCTTCTTCCCAAGAATTTCTTCCCAATATCCAATCTAACCCTGCCCTCTGTCAGTTTGAAGCCAATCCCCCTCGCCCTGTCACTACACCCTCTTATCAACAGTCCAGTGTGTAAATCAGATCTCTATTTACCTGGACATTTTGAGTTTAATTGGGAATAGGTAAAACCCAGCACCCTGCAGCCACTGCAGAGATTTTCTTCATCTATAACCCACTACTTGTGGAGGGAGGAAAACCTCACACACACTGAGGAACTTCTGGTGTGAACTTCCTTTTTCCACTGTGTTCATCCGTGGTCAATGAATAACTCTGAAGTTTGCAGTCCAATGCACATGACTCAGGAGTCCACTGGAGACAGTCGGAGCTTTTCTTCACCAGATCTCACAGACAAAATGCCCTGTGTCAGTTCAAGGGACATCACTTCCCTCTAAAACCAAGATATGAACACAACCAGTACTGTTTTTCTAGGCAGACAACACCACCATGCCTTTGAATGTGACTGCAGTGTGAAATGCTGCACCATCTCAGATTAGAGAAAATTTTGTGTGAAGGAATACCTGTGGGAATCTGCTTTGAGGCACATTTTGAGTATCACAGAATCCTGGAATATCCTGAGTGGGAAGGGACCCACAGGGATCATCCAGTCCAACTCCTGCTGTTAACCAGGAGACCCCAACAATCCCACCCTGGGCATCCCTGGCAGCGGTGTCCAAACGCTCCTGGAGCTCTGGCAGCCTCGGGGCCAGGACCATTCCCTGGGGAGCCCGGGCAGTGCCCAGCACCCTCGGGGGGAAGAACCTTTCCCTGAGATCCATCCCAAGGCCTGACACAGCTCCAGCTGTTCCCTGGGCTCCTGTCCCTGTCCCAGAGCAGAGCTCAGCCCCTGCCCCTCCGCCTCCCCTCGGGAGGAGCTGCAGCCCCCGAGGAGCCTCCCCTCAGTGTCCTCTGCTCCGGCTGAAGGAGCCAAGTGCCCTCAGCCGCTCCTCAGACCCTTCCCCAGCTCCGTGTCCCTCCTTTGGACACTCTCCACCAGCTTTGGATCCTTCTGATCTCGTGGTGCCCAAAGTGCCCCCAGCACTGGAGGAGAGGCTGCCCCAGTGCAGAGCAGAGCGGGACAATCCCTCCCTGGCCTGGTGCCCCCCAGGACACGGTGGCCCTTTGGGCTGCCAGGACACACCGGGGACTCAGATCCAACTTGCCACCGACCAGGACCCCCAGGTCCCTGCCCACGGCGCTGCTCTCCAGCCTCTCGTTCCCAGTCTGTCCCTGCATCCAGGGCTGTCCCAGGGCAGGATCCAGCACTTGCCCTGGTCACACATGGTTGGGGGTCACTCAGCCCCCAGCATTTGTCAGGGCCTCTCTGCCCTCCAGGTGGTCAGCAGCTCCTCCCAATTTAGCATCATCAGCAAACTCACTGAGTATCCCTCGCATTCCTGCTACTGCATACACTACTCCTCAGTCCCCTTCTTTATTCTGCCCATATCAAATAAGTTTTAAAAGTCTGTTATTTTTCCCTACTGTTCTCTCCAGAACCAGAGAAAGGTGGCAGAGAGTAAGCAAAGGCCAGGCCAAAAGAAGAGCAATGACAGGGAGGTGGGAGAGCTGAACTCATTGCTGCTTTGCCATAAACACACCAAGTGACCTGGGGCACATCCCCAAAACCAGATTCACAGGACACTGGCTCCTTTTGTGCCCTGCAGATGTCCCAGCCAATCTCAGAAGAGCCTAATATTCTAAGCTTTTCATCAAAAAAAATCCCCAGTTTCTAAGTCCTTGCTTTAGGATGTTTTCTGTACATCTTTTAAATTTTCATTCTGATTTAATGACTCTGCTCCCAGGGAACAAGTGACAAGACAAGAGGAAACGGCCTCAAGTTGTGCCAGGGGAGGTTAAGGTTGGACATCAGGAAGAATTTCTCCATGGAAAGGGTGGTCAGGCCTTGACAGGGGCTGCCCAGGGAAGTTTGGAGTCATCATCCCTGGAAGTGTCCAAGTAAGCCCTGGACATGGCATTCAGTGCTCTGGGCTGGGGACAAGGTGGGGACTGGGCACAGGATGGACTCGATGACCTTGGAGGGCTTTTCCAACTTTAAGGACTCTGTGATGCAGCAAGGCCAAGAGCTTCCACACAGTTCTGTACTCCAGGGTTTCATCCAGAGCACTTTGCCAAGAGCAAACAGAGGGGCAGGATCCCAGCACAGAGCAGAACTGTCGACGCTCCCTCATCAACAGGGATTTAATGATGGGAACGCAAGCGGAATGAGGAACCTGGGCACAACACACATCTCCTGACAGTGGTTCAAGGTGATCCTTTGGGGAGGACCATCAGACTACCAAGCTTTCGGAACTCACCCTGAGCCAGCAGACCCCAGACCTTTCAGAAGAGCCTAAAAGGAATGAGATCCTGCAGGGATCTGGGAGATCTGGATTTGAATCACCTGGCTCAGCAGGGAATCAACACAGCCTCCAGTGCTCCCACACAAACAAATGCCTTCCTCATGATCTCTCCGGCTGAATTTAAAGAGAAGGTGGTGGCTCTGCACTGGTTTCAAGATAAAAGGCTGGGTTTGAGCCTCCTTCAGATGCCCAGCTCCTACCAGGAACTTCCCAGAGAGCCCAAGGCAGCAGCAGTCACTCCAAAACAATCAGCTCAGCATTATAATCCCAGAGCTGACACAGCTTGGGTTTGGTTGTGTTTCCTCTCCCTGACACACCCCCAGCCCTCACAGGGTGGGACCGTGTCCCTGCAGTGACACAATCAGCCAAAAAGTAACTCCAAAAGCCCCCCAGCACAACCAGGGAGAACGGGGAAACTGTGTATGGCAGCAGTGCCCTGAGAAAAGGAGCAGGGAACAGTGAAGTTACAAGGGTTATCCCCCTCCCACATCATTCCAAGATCAGCTCCAAATTCCAGGAGCCTCATCGGGATTCCTGGCTATACAGGGGGTTCTGCTGCCCCATCTCCCCCCATCCTGGAGCTGGGGAGACAGCAGAATTGGAAGCAATTCCCCTCAGGGCTCCCCCAGCCTGTTTACAGCCCTGTACCTGCTGCCTCAGCAGGTGGGCAGGAGCTTTAATTTGCCTATGCAAAACCCACAGGAGACAAATATTGATTTTGGTACAACCACATCCAGGAGTGATGTGTGGCAGCTCAGGAACAGAAACTCAGAAGGCTCAAGAAGACAGAAAGCACAGAAACACCCACGCTTAGGACACAAGCCTGTTCCACCCCTTGTCACCTGCTCTGACTGACCTCACACAGAAGAACTGGACTGCAGATAGCAGCAAAAATATTAATTAGCCCAGAATAACACTGAAATGCAGATAAATCAATCCACCAATTGCTTAATTTCTAACCCACTGCTCCCTTCATCACAGGTTCCACAAAGGAGTTTCTTGAGAGAGTTACAAAACACTGAGACCAGAAGTAAGAAGGGGAAATTAGAAGGGGAAATAAAAGTACAACATCCACGTGCTGTCTATCGAGGGCAACACACGCATCTCCGGTACCCAAATCACACACATCAGCGAGGTTCACCCTCACAACCCCTGGAGAATCCCTGTCACGAACCTCCCCAGCGGGAGCGGGGCCGCCGGGCTGTGTCACCCTGTCCCCCCCGCGTCCCCACGAGCGCTGCCAGCCGTGTCCCAGCCGGGAAGGAGCCAAATTCCCGAGAGCCCCTCGGGAGCGGCTGGAGCTGGCAGCCCCCGGGGCTGGGGGTCTCTCCCACCGCGGCACACGGGACACGGCCCGGCCCCGCTCCTCCCGCCCGCTGCCCCCGATAGCGGCTCCCACCGGGGCCGCCCCCGATCCCTCC